>UXGD01000047.1:0-132675 GCA_900474315.1 Torymus auratus
AAATAATTCTACTCTCCTAGTAAAAAAAATGTATCAATTTTTATATTTTGGTGTAAAAAAAGTTTTTAACTCCACCGTCAGCCTATATATATCAAAGACGATACGCAGACGGATTTTGATAGCAAGGCACGATTTTGAGCACAGCTTATATATTCGAAACAACTATCACAGCCGACTTATTTTTAAATCTTATCATGTCGCGAGGGCATTCGAAAAAATTATCCGCGCGCTTCCCTTATCTCTGCACAGAACACAGCGGCGGATATATAGTTATTCCGAGTTATCGAAGAGAGTTAACCTTCCGCGAATTTCTATATATCCGTACTTATATACGATTTCCGTTCCATCTTCTATACGTATATATAATATACGAACTATACGAAAATTTTAATCTGTATGGATTATTAGCAGCACCGCAGTAATAATGAAAGAAGAAACGGAATTCTTAGTCCCGTCGCTATCGGCGCGCCTTATCACCGGCGCGTTCCTCTTTTTCTTCTTTTTTATTTCTACTACGCCGCGCCGACTACAATGCAGGCCTTCGTTTCGAGCGCATACATATATATCCAGGTCGCTCGTGCCCGATACTCTCGCGACCGGAATACACCATTTTTATGGTACCTATAGGGGAAAAAGTTGTCACAGTATTCAAGGCAGCGATGATTTTACAACGCGGCAAAGCTACGGGCGATTTGTTATCGACTTTTCATCCGTTCTACACGGACTTACACACGCGATTAGATAAAATTAATTCGCTGCGTTGCGTAAAGCAATAAGGGGTTGACAACGATTTTCAAGAACTCTTAAATTCAATATTAGCAAAGTTGAGAAAAATGTTTCCCCGCGCGCGTAAGAAGTGTACTCGTAACGGAAAATTCATACTTCCTGCTGGTAGCATGACTTTTCCAAGGAAATGCAACTTCCAAGCGTATATCCGAGCCGAGAGCGCCGGCAAAAAAGTAATTCTTCGTTCCTTCGAATGCAGCGTAAGCTTAAAAGCCTGAGACACGAAGAAGGGAGAAAGAAAAAACTGACTTCCTGTCGATATTTTTATTTTTAGCGTCCGTTATGTAAAGACGCGAAAGGAATTTTGACTTTTTCTTTCGTTTTGGTTTCTTTTATATAAATTTCGCAACGTGGTAGTCAATGCTATATTAGCTGTTGAACGTGCAAATACGCTCTCATTAGAATTGTTTTAACTTATTTGCAAGTTAGTAAAAAAGGTTTAAAAAAACAAATGAGTCAAGTGTATTTTAAAAACGTGAGCTTTAAAGTATAACAAAAATCACGTTTTTAAAACAGTAAAAATCTACGTATATAAGTCCTAACTATAATGCTCATACGAAACGTATATATACCCATAATAATAAAGTACTACAATTAAACCCCGATAACAAAAAAAAAAATCATTCCTCTCAAAGAATCCTTATCCACCTCTTCTCAACCCACAACCCGTATTACCGGCATATATAGCGGCTTCTCCTCGCGCATCCTGTAGCACGGACTCTGTCTCTCGCGCTCCATTCCGCATCGGGTCTTTCGCGCTTCTATATACCGCTCTCTCTCCCTCCCATCCGCGAGAAAAAGATGCCGCTGCCGGCGCGTTATAGCGCTGTGTATAGGATCGAAAGGCGGGCACCGGAAACCCCCGCTGGCGCCATGCGCGCCGAAGCTTCTAGAACGCGTGCACGTGCTGCCTGCCGCCGCTCTCCCATCTGCAGGTGTATGTGTGCGTATGTATGTACGTATACGTATGCTTGATGGTGGTGGTTGAGCGAGCGAGTGGAAAATTTTGGAGCACAGCCGGGGTTATTTTTAGACAACGCGCGGATGTTTTGGAGGTTATGGTAGACCGCCGGGAGGGTTTTATAATCATGTAGGTGGTAAAAATGGTAGAAAGAGGGTTAAGGAGGGGAATAATGGGAGAATGTTGAATGGAGAGTGGATGTTGACGGCTGTTGAAGCGCGCTAGGCGATTGTTGAGCGCGGGATAAAGGTGCTCCACACCGGTACCGCGAGCCGTTGTGGACGGGGCTTAAGACTCGAGAAAAAACCGCGTTATAAGTGAAATTTAACTTGCAAAACGTAAATCCGTCATTCGAATTCTCTGCTAACTGGCATAAATTGCCCAGCCGCGCGTGTATATATTATTATACACACGCGTACCTATTAAATAAAACATATCGTTCCCTATACATCATCGAACCCCCTATTCATCCCAACTTATAGGTACTTATCTATGGGTTGACTCGTTCACCCTAAGCGTGAACGAAAGAGAAATTATACCAATATTTTTTGTTTATTAGCATGACAAAAACGAGAGCGCGCATGAAGAGATGCGCGGCCCGTTCTGTTAAAAATAGCGCCCTCTACTCGCCGGCGGGAACCCGCCGCGTTTGAAGGTTGCGCGCCGGCCGGCTGCGCTCTCCTCCCCCCTTCTCTTCGCGTTCTCATTTTCTCTCTCTCTCTCTCTCTGGCTCCTTTTTGTTCAACAATCGCTCGCGCTCGCTCTCGCGTATTCGCTTCCATTTTCATTCGAAAGAGAGGCTCGCTTATCTGTTGGACACTATGTGCGCGGCGCCTATGGGTTTATCGTTATCGCCGGTCGCGTGTATTATAGCTCTCGAGCTCACCCGCACGCGCGTGCGCGATTATATTCTTATTCTCTCTGATCGTTCGCGATGGATTATAATAATTAGTACCGCGAGATGGCTATTTTTCTTATTACTTTATTAATACCCCCTCGCTCTCTCTCTCGTCCATCCATCTTCCGTCTGCTCCCTTACGTTATAACGTCGTTTTTCTCTCTCGCGCTCGCATCGTTGCTTTTCCATCTCTCTTTCTCCCCCTTCGTGTCGACCGTTCTCTCTCACACACACGCGCACGGTGTGTTCCTAAAATAGTGTGCGTCCGTGTACCGTGTGCTCTCGAAAGCCCGCGCGTCCCATCTTCCTTCTTTCTCTCTCGCACGCGAGAGAAGGAAAAATGCCGGTATATAGGATGTGTACGCGTGTGCGTGATCCCCTCTCTTCTTTCTTTCTTTCTATCTCCCTCGCTCTTCATGAAACATATATACACGAAAAAGAGTCGGAGAAACGCGCTTGCTCCTATATAAGTGTGCGGTCGAAAGAGAGAGGGGAGAAAACTTACCGGCCGTTATCGTGTACAAGCCGCATGTATTCGTGCGAGAGATGTATAGCTCTCAGCGCGCGTCCCTATCCTTTTAGCGAGGGAAAATGTGTGTAAGGGAGAGTGTACAAACGCCTGTGTCTATGTTACACTGTTGTTAAAAACTTATCTAAGTTAAGACAATAATGTAGGTATACTATCTCGTGTTAATGCTCAGAGATGCTGACCTGGATGTTATTTTATTTTAGGTGGAAAGTCCTCGTGCTTTCCGTAATAATGTTAATTTATCGTCGCGGGAGAAATGCCAGAGCACATTATGAGACTGTGGTGGTGGATGTTGCAAAAATTGCGCGCGTCCGCGATTCCTCGCTCGCCCCCGTCGGAGCTCTAATTCGAAATTCGAGCTTAGCGCGCAAGTTAGCTACTCTATGCGCCGAGATTCTTGTGATGCATTATAGTTTAAGTATAGCAGTGACATCTTTCCCGAGATGATAATTTTAAGTATATTCTTTTGCGTTTAATGGAATATTGCGGGAGTAGGTTAAAGAAGCAAGAGGGAATTGCAATTTTGCAGGAACCGTAGCGCGCAGATATGATTAAATTACTGTATAGAGTGAAAACGACACGAAAAACCGCAATAGTGTCATTCAATCAACGTGAAAGCTCTCTCGAAATGCGAAATTAAAGGCTCGCTCCCGATGATATTGTCATTGTGAATATCGCGACTTTCTACAAACTCGCATTTTTCAACTAAAAAGTAAAATCGCGAAACGAACTAACAAACGCGTACAAGTATAACGGAGAGAGATACTGTGCAGCTTCAAATATCGATTTTCCTAATATAACGGCGTATACTACTGCGCGCACACACACACACACATTTTGCGCGCCATATATTGCACGTCATAATGACGCAATTACTCGAAATAAGCGGCAGGTATTATGGCGAGGACTATAACGTCATTGTGTGGCCCGTAAAAAGGACTTTTCGCGTGCGTTCGTGAATAAGTATAGCAACGTGTATACTACTGTACTGTGCGTTGTTGGGAATCTCACAGGTTGCATACACACAGACATATATATTTGGCGCGCCGTAGGAAGTGAAACCGCAAGAGAGGAATACACACCGCTGCCGCCGGAATTTTGACCTTGCATGTATGTATGTATGAGAGCTTTTGGCAAATTGAAGTTTGAGGAATGTCTGCGCCGGAAAACCTGTAATTTCGACGAGAATATCATAGGTTTCGGTAATACAAGGCAAGCCTAGAATTACATGTTTAATGTTGAGGGTTTTAGAAAGTGTTTCGGGTTGAAGTAAGTATGAGCAAATACAAGTTATTCTTGTATACTTTCCCAGAAAAATGTGATTTATAGTCGAGTTGATAAAAAATTGTTAACGTTCAAGTTAAACATTGTTAAACATTATCTCTCGTATAAATTTCAATACTGATGTATTCCCGTATTAGCAAATATACTTTTAGCCAAAGAATATATATTACGCAGCCGGAATATACCCCGATATCTTTTATCAAACCTCTACTTGACTTTAGACTGACCAAAAGAAAAAAAAAAGAACGGAGTACATAGAAGCACGCACCTTATCACTCCTATCTCAACCCATACCACTTACTCGCACCCGCATATACTCATCATCCTCTATCCATGTTTCAAATCGCGAGAGCGAAAAAAAACCCGCTTCTCTCTCTCGACCACGTTCTCTCCCCTTAACCTCAAAAGCACGCCGAATTTCGGCTACCCGCGCGTCTCTCCCACATCCATACACCCGATTCACGAATACTCATGTACTCTTCGCGTACGGATTAACGCACACATTGTCAAAGCATCCTATCCATGTGTGGCGGCTATATCCCCCTCTCCAGGAGTACCTACATAGCGGTTGGGTTCGCGGCGCGCGTCACCGCGGCGCAAGCCGGCCGCTCTCCTCGCGGCGCTCTCTCAGTCTCGCCGCCGCTTCGAGCCCGTACGGAACTTCTCTCTCTCTGCTTCTTCCACGCGAGTTCATTCTCGTCTCTTCTTCTCTCACACTTGTACGCGTCAACGTACGTAATAACTCGCGTGTGTGTGTGTGCTTCAGAGTGAAGTTCCCACACGCTATCACCCAGTGATCAACTTGGTCTCATCGTTGTCGAGAGATAGTCACAAAAGCAGCCTAGCAGAAATGGCAGACACAGAGACGAAGTAAGTACACGAGATAAGGTACCATAGATGGGTCAAAGTTAGAGATAACCGTGTTGGGATGGACATTTCGGTGGATTGAAGATCGGCGAGGCCGTATTTTCGGGAAAAAAAACCGCGCGAAAGCGCGGGGGAGGGAGAGTGGGGGAGAGCACGCCGCGACGACGCGCGCTCTCTGCCTCGCGCTTTTTTCCGGTCGCCGCCGCTTCCTCTGTACAACCGCGCGCTCTCTCGCGTCCTCTCTTATATATCCCGTAGCACGTTTTTTTATTTGCAAAAATCTCATAGTACCTTCTTCAACTCTTTGTAATATCTTTTCTCTGTATAACAATGTCGATTGAATAAACGAGGGGGGGCGGGAAGCGCATGGAAAATTCAGGAACGTTGGCCGCGCTCCAGCTCTCGGAATCGGAGCACACACGCACGCACACGTATATATACACACGCGCGTTTATTTATATTTATGCACGCGCTCTTATATATATGTGTTTGTGTGCCCGCGTATTTTTCGGCGTATTGCTTTTACGAGGGACTGTACGTATATATGCGCGAGAGGGAGAGAGAGAGCGGCCGGCGCATATCGATCCGATGCCGCGCCGCCGCCGAGCAAGCGCGGGGGAGAGAGAGAACGGCGAATCTCCTCGCTTTGATGCGAACTTTCTCTCTATATATACACATTATACGTCTCTTCTTCCCGTACACATAAGTATTATATAGGTTTTTCTGTTTTCGCGGTTTGTATACACATCTCTGCGCGTGTGTATCGCGTGAAATAGAGGACGCGCGTGGGTCTGTACAAAACAAACGACGGTGACCCCAAGTCGACCCTTTTTTTTCCCAATTTTCTCTCTGTCTTATAGCGATGTGGCAATGTTTTCCTTTCGCGCTTTGTTCGGCAAGTCAGACAGCAAGAACGTACATAACGCCCACGCGAGAAAGCGCCGCCGATACACTTTCTCCGCACCGCGGTGTATATAAGGGGGAAACTCGCTTTCTATACACCGCGGAGAGGACCTTTTTGCGCTGATAAGTAGTAGTAGACCGCGTGTGTTATAATACTTTCCCTCGCGACCCCCCAACGACAACATACACACTTCATTTGGCATCAGCCTCTCTATTACGAACGAAAACAAAAACGACCTACAACACACACACACACACTCGAATGAAAAAAACCCTTGCTGTGCCCGATCGCACATTCTTCTTTCCCGCTCTCATTCTCTCTCTCTTTCATCCATATATACTTGCACATATACATGCACACGTCGGCAAGTGTGTCCAAGGCAACGATCGTGGAGCGCGCGCGCGCCGGCCGGGCCTCCGCCTGGCGGCGCCACTGCGGGCGTCTCTCACTCACTTTTACATACTACTCGTACATGTATGTACACACACATGTATGTACGCATACGTATACTGATATATATAGAGACAGGCATATACGTGTGAGTAACCTCGCGCGCACGCACGCGCGCGTCGAGAACGCCGGCCGGAACGCTGTGCGCGCCCGCTCTTTTCACGAGCCATGAGAGAGGAAGGGAGAGAGAGATATATAGCCTTATATATATATAGATATATATGTATGTGTACGCTGTTGCCTCGCGGGAAGGTGGTTCGGAGCAGGAGAGACTTGACCTGACTGCGCGTTCGCGTATTGTGTGTGTGTTGATGGGTTGTTGGGAGGCGGGATGCTTGCTGCTGGAGTTTGTTGATTGTACGAGGTGGTTAGTCGTTAGGGGATCTCTTTTTTCTTTTCTTTTTTTGTTAGTGATGAATGACTTGGTAGGTGCAGTGTAATGAATGATGGAGTAAAAAAAAACTCGCGAGTAGGTTGGAGGGTCGACTGCAAATGAAATGCAAAGATATAAAAGTTAAGTAAAGTCGTAACGGCAGTTTTATCTGTGACCGAATCTTCTATCTATACCCGCGCGCTACTGTGTGATGTGCACACACAAGGCGTCTTTTCATTAACTTTTATACGGGCCACGTTATTTCCCTTTACTCCCGTCTCGGTTTATATTAATAAAAGCTGAAGTCCGCAATTACCTCGCAATGTCTGCTCCAAAAAAGAAAAGAGATGCAACCGAAATTCCCGTTACCCACGGTTTATACACGGGGGAACATACATATCCCGTTGCACAATCCAGACAACATTAATTTCGCTCGTCGCGCGCTTGTCCCCCTTTTCTCCCATCGCCCTAGTCGTCCTCGTAATTGGATTTTCGATCGCGCTCCTCTCGCTTATCAATCGCGCACGCGCGTCCTTCGCCGATTACTATATTTACGTAAACACGACCTCGACGCGCGATTCTGTCTGTCTGTGTATTTTTCGTCTATATCCGAGCAGCACGTGACAGGACAATTTGCCTTTTTCCAATTTATATACCCTTTCGCCTTCAATCGAGAGATAGACTCGTCCCGGCACACGTGTTGGGAGGAGCAAAAATATTCCATTAATAATCGAGCGACGGGTGGGGAGAGATTTGATTTGCTATCGATAGTGCGGGAATAGAGTTAAAAGAATTCGACGGTATGATAATATATATCTGGACGAATCTTTTTTATCTCGCGCGTGCACGTGTATATTTATTTTCTGTATGTGTGTCTCGAGGCGTCGTTACGCCAGCTCTATTATTAAATATTTGCTCAATTTCCCGTTTGAAAAGAGTGAAGGTTCTCTCGTGCGCTGCTTAATTATATTTGTTTGCCGACTTCGTTGATAAAGAGAATAAAACAAAAAGTACATTTTCTACTTCTTTTTACACTTTGAATATTAATTGCCGCTTAAAATAGCCTGCCAGACTCTTTAACTTTCAAATTTAACATTCGCATGAACCCCTTACTTTCGGTTCATCATATCTTCACTTCAAATAACTCCTGGTGCGTATGTACTACGCCATTCATGAACTCCCAATGTATATCAAAGCACTTATGATAATTGCAATATATACTTATATTTCTTTTCGTGTGCTTGCGCGCGAAAACTCCGGAATGGAAAAGCAATCGCGCTAAAGCGAGTTTACATAATCCACTTCGGCTATAGCGCTGCACATAGCGCGCGCCCGTCGCGCTTGAAAAGAGGTCAATCCAACATAAAAGCTTCTAATTTCCGCAAAATAATCGCTCTTAATTGAATATGCAACATATGCGGGTTATACGCGCCTTTCAGCGACCGGATTAACCGTAAACCCATTCGTTTACGCGCGCGCGCGCTTCGTTTCGATATAATTGTATTCTTCTTTCGGTTTTCTTTATTTCATCGAGAATTGGCGCCACTTTTAGTTGCCATGCGAAATATTTCGTCTGAGATAAGTGCAGAAGTAGTTGCGCACTGCCGTCTTTATCAAATTATTCGGCGATTATCGGACGGCCGCAGTCGATCACTGATAAAGCAGACAAAAAAACACTGTATATTCTTCGCGTTTAGATACACTAGCTTCGGGTTTTTTTCTTTATTTTCGGGAATTTTATGTGGAGCTCGAGATGGAATGCACTGACATAGTTGAAGAGTCTGTAAATTCGAATCCGCACGTGCCGAGATAAAATGAGCCGCGTTGCGAAATATCATATCGTTCTAGCGAAATATAAACTCGAAAATAAATTTCGGTCGGACTTTATTAATACATAACGTAAAGTTTTTTTTTCGCAAGATTTCATATCGGAGACGAGATATATCTATTTCCAAAAACAGAGACGTAATATCTATCGAATTTAATTGGGTGTAACGAGCTATATCGATCGTTTGCCGACCGCAAGCTAATAGGCGGGTAGTAGTACATAGTACGGGTAATAATTAATTTACGCGTATAAGCAAATCGAAACGGTGACCGGCGTTAATTAGCTGAAATAAACGTCGAGGACACATGGCTCCGCGTTTGTTTATGAAATTCATTTTACGATTACCTAATTGACTGTTTGAAATCGGAGAAAAACTAGCGGCGAAGGTGAAACGCCGTTCTAAATGTTAAATCTGCGGTATGTAATTTATACATATAAAGTGTCTTCTATGTACCCGCAAAAAAAACTATTTTTAACTTTTATCATCTATTTTTTTTTTCCTCTACGTTTCACCTGTTTAGCATTCACGGAAAATCACCGCCATAAATTCAAATTTCCAATCTTTTTCGTATAAATTAATTACTACGTTCAAATCATAAAAACGTTACTTCCTCAAAATGAGAAAGAAAAATCCAGAACACCTGTAAAATCCCAATACAAACGTAAGACCCAATCTCTTCTTCCGGTCAATTTCGGGGCGCACGAAAGACAGAAAAAAGAAAAGACCACGCCGCCAATGAGTCGACTTTTTTAATTATAGCGTCCACGCGCGCACGGATACGTCGATGAACTTTTGAAGTTCGGGTCGGAGCCGCCGCGCGAGGCTGTGTACCCGGATGACTTGGCATTGTTTCCAGCGACGCGGTTATTTTTGTACACCGTAAAAAAAAAACCTTCTCTTTTGCTCTTTATACACTCGTCAATCGAATGTATACACGCGTTCGTACCCGTCGCTTCCTCGTTCCGCATCGCGCGAGCGAGAAAAAAAAACCGAGACAAAGGCGAAGCCCGATAACACAGCTACGTCTTATCGATCTTCTCTCTGAGAGGCTTTTTTTCTCCCCTGCGCTGTCGGTACGGGGTTTGTCAGCAATTGCCAGTTTATCATCTCGGGTTTCCAGGCCGCTCTTTTCGTCGAGAACGGAGGAAAGCTGTGCGGTTAGGGGTTGTGCGACTCATTCAAGGGAATTTTTTCAGTGTCGGTCTGATGAATACAGGGCACTGGAGAGAGAGAGAAGTTGTAAAAAGTAGTTACAACGCGCAAAGTTTTATAAGAAACAAAAGCAATTTGCAAAGTTCTCTACTGCTCTCCGAACCGCGCTGCATTATTAAAACGAGAGAGGGTGAAATAAGCTTTTTTTTCGAAATGTCTAAACTCACATTCCATTAAAATTGTTGCCTGAATTCAAGTGAGGAAATTTCAATTCCGAATTCATCGAGTGATAAATAACGGAAAAAGGAGGGGAAAAGGGAAGCTTTAACGACACTGCGAAAGTGCCTCGATCAATGTTTATCCCGCCTCCGCTGCTGCAAATATAGAACGCGAACGAGAGAGACAGAACGAGAGCTTGCAAAGCGAAGCTCGCCTTTCGGGGACGAGTTAGTGGGTCATCGTCGTCGTCGTCGACATCTGGACCCCGACGACGATGATGCAAGTTGCATGCCGAGTTTCTGGAAACGCGAGAGAAACTCGGTACACAAGGGTAGCAGCAGGTAGTTTGGCCACTACGATCTGCGGTTGATACAAGTTTAGGGGGTCGGTTAAAAAAAGACGTGAAACTCGCGAAGAGTTGAGAGCTAAATTTGCGATTCTGGTTCAACCGGCCGTTAAAAATACATTCGCCCGTCGATCAATTGACCCCTTATCTCTCTTTTTTTCCACTCCCACATCGCCTCTCTGCCCTTTATTAATTAATCACGCACGACGAGCTTTTGCGTCAATCCATATTTAATTTAACTCTTCTTCTAAACATAGACGGGGTACAGTAAGAGCTTGATAATCTAATGAGTGTAATTTTTTTTTTCAACAGGGAAACCAAAGTCGCCGCCACGCCTGAGAAGAAGGTGGTAGCGGAGGAGAAGGAGGAGGTGGCCGTCCCCGTGAAGGAGTCGCCGACGAAGGAGGCGAAGGAAGTGAAGGAGGCCACCAAGGAGGCCGTTAAGGAAGCCGTCGAGGCCGTCGACGAGGACTCTAAGGCCTCGGAGAACGGCGACGCTAAAGAGCCCAAAGAGAACGGCTCCGCCGAAAAGAAGGAGACGGACGAGAAAGAGGTCGAGTCTACCAATGGCGACTCCACAGGTATATAGAATTTTCTCTTCGAGCGATTATTATTTTGTTTTGTATAATATAAAGCTAATGATTGGCTTTGTTTTGCACAGACGCCCCCGCCGATGTCTGCAGTATAAAGAGGAAATCGACGAGCGGCGATGTGACCGACGACACGGCGGCGGCCAAGGACGTCGTCTCGCCGAAGAAGGCGAAGCTGGAGGAGAAGACAGCGGTCGAGGCGGAGGCCAATGGCACCCAATAATTTCGCTCCCACCACACACCATCACCCAATGAGTCCCACCCTCCCTCCGCCCAGAGTTCCAGAGTTCAAAAAGAAAAATAATACGACCACAAAAATCATCTTCTCTAGAAAGCAAACAGACACCTCCTTGTAGATCACAGATTTTTCACACCCAACACGCGCAACGGGAACTTACTTTTTTTTTAAACAAGAGGAACGACGAAAATAGAGCGTTATATCTTATACATATAGGGATTTATTATAATAATTATTATTATTATTATACATACGGACAGTGGCAAATGCAACGTTCGGGATTTCACCGTTAGACAACCACCACCGCCACACCATCACGTGAACACACAAACACAGAGAACACAAAACGTCTGCATAATAAGTAAAGATAATATTGTAATAGCGAGATATGTACGTGAGATAGAGAGGGTGAGAAAAGTAGAGCGAAATGTATCATTTTGTACACATCGTTACCTCCGCGACGTCGTTGGCATGTGTCGAGGAGAAAGTGGAAAACTTTGCCTCGTGTCCCATACCCTCACACATACACTATCTGTGTAAAACAAAAAAGCAAAAACAAAACGTGTATTGATATTTCATTTATATCTGTTTGTGAGGTACACGCTGACACGGACACACACACATATACACATCAAAACGTGCGTGGAAAATCGACGGTCGAAGTTTTAGATTTTACCGGAGGATTAACGTAGATTAAAAAAGAGAAAAAAAATATGAAAGGATTCGATGGAAAACAAATGGAAGCAATTCATTCAATAACTGACAAAAAATACACCTTTGCATAATATAACTAGTAACTATTTTATTAATTAATTCATTTTCTTAAATCATAAGGACAACTTTATATGTGCGTATGTTGTGAACGTTCAAAAAAAAAAGAATTATATAAAGAGAGCAGTGTCGAATCGACGAGAAAAAGGCTCTCTCGAACGACTTGTGTAATAATTATTATTTCCTACTTGTCTTTAGTTTTTTCGTTTATTTTGATTTCTTTTTCGTAAAAAAAGGTTTATATATATAAGTGGCGTGCAATCGTCGCTCGACATGTCAATCAGAGTGAGTCAAAGAGTTTTCATTGTTTTTCTGTAAGTCGCTTTATATACATTCCACCCGACAAATTGTGAATCTGATTTGAAATATGAAAAAAGGAAAAAAAAGAGGAAATTGTACGAGAGGCGAAGCGAGCGATTTTTTCTTCGTGTTTTTTCGATTTGATAGAAAAAAAATGTGGCGATGCGTATTATTATTATACGCAAAGGCATTGTAATGAAAAATCTGTATCTTACTGATGTATAATGTGAAACATGGCGATGCGAAGCCTCTTGTCCAGTTAGAGAAAAAAAAAACTAAAAAGAAACATGTACAGCGGCGATTATTGAAAAAAAAGAATGATAAATAATAAATGATTTTCAAACAAAACAAAAGGACAGCACTGTACGATTTTTGTAATTATTTATTTATCTTTTTCTTTTGTCTAAACGGCAATGAAAATTTTTCATCTTTAGTCCCTTCAAAAACTTTATCTGGTTAACGACCAACTGACGACACGTTGACGAACCGAATCTTTCAACTTCACATTTTTATTTGAAATTTGTTTTGTTCATTTGTATGCCGAGATGATTGCATTTACGTGATATAAACAATGACAAATCAATGTAACTAAGACATTTTGTATTACTGTACTAACGATATTAACAGTAATAGTAAAGATTAACACTGTAAAGATTATAAGCAAAATAATGCGACTAATGGAGTTTATCTGACTATTAAGAGTAAAATTAAAATTAGTGACAATGGAGAAGAAGAAGCTACGGTAGCTTTAGAATTATGTGAAAAGTTTTATTGTCTGATTAGACCTGCACGCATCATGTGCATTCGTCGTGGGAGAAATCCTTATATTGCACCGAACAAACTTGTATACTGCCACCGTATATATTTGAAAAATCCGGACAGACTGTCTAATGCGTTTTATCGATTTGAATAATATATATAGAAAAATAATTTTCCAATCGTACAAACGAAAATATAAAGAGCCAAAAGGATAATTGGAGACGACGACCTAAGGACAAAAATTTAGACAATTTACTTGGGATGCTGAAAAGCAACTACTATGAAATGAAGATCTTAACATTTAATAGATAAATGTTAATTACTGACTAACAAAGAATGTTCGTTCGTATACTGAGTAATATTAAAAAATATATATATTGTGTAATTCAATGTGTTCGCTAAGCAGTTTAAGAGAAAATAAAACTGATTCACTAAACTGTCAATACCTTTATTTTTGTTTTTTAAGATTAGTTTATAGATAATTTTTTTATTTTACTTAATTTGTCATGATGATTTTTTTATTAATTGTAAATATTAAAAAATTAGAAAATCGTAAGTTTAAGAATCTATCTTAAATTTGAACTCTTAATTTATTAATGATTTAAATCTGAATAATAAATATTTTGCTTACTTACAAAACGTCAAAGCAAGTTTGCATTATTTTATGTTCATTTTTACGTTTATAAAAATACAATCTATTATTAAAAACAGGTAGAATAGCAATGGCAGATCGTGTGAAATTCATTATATTTGTAGTTCTTTTTTTAAATCCAGGAAACACTACTCACGGCTAAAAATGTTCTAGGGAAAAGTTACTATAAATTTTTGTGTGGGACGTTTTCAAATTATTGTGATCTATAGAAAAATTTCAACAAAAATTGCAAAAATTAACACGAAATGCTAATTTTACAATAAAATCAATATAATTTTCTCAAGAATTCACGTATACGTTCTCCATATACTACTTCCACTAATAATTCCACTAGAACATTTCTCTCCGTGCGTATTTCAGATCACAACCCAAGCAACCATTTCGCTCTCGGCTGCGGCAAATATCGTCACGTGAGCTTTTACGCTTCTTCCCCGGGCATTGTTTTGACTAACGTTGTCTTCCGGCGGCAAAGCGATCGCAGCGCGTTCACGCACCTGATTGGCTGGCGAAACTTGAGCGCGGCGAGACGATATCACCGCGTTTGAAATATAAAGTCCAGGGAGTCCCATTGCCGAGTCAGTGGTCGGGCATTCGAAGGTATATATATATAGACCGGGCGAAATCGGGAAGGCAGACAGAATCTCGCGAATCGTCGATGCGGATGGTTGTGGATTTTTATTAGCGTTGGAGTTTTAGTGAAGGTGAGGATGAAGGGTTTGGTGGTCAGTGTAGCTTTAATGCTTTTGGTGGGATTCGTTGCTGGTCGGATTGAGTAAGTATTATATTTGCAATTATAATTCTTTTGTAATTATTAGCTTTTATTGGCTTTGTTAAATATGGCATCGATTCAGGATAATTTTTTTAATTATACAAACATGATTACAATTGAGGTTTCCAACAAAGAGTCAATCACAAAGCAAATTTTAAGATGCGTTTTTTATTAAAAAGAATATATATGATAGTTAAAAAAGCTTTTTCTTGTAATTATTGAGAACTCAAATTTTAATTTAAAAAATGTACTTTTGAATTTATATCGTTTCGAAGTGGATTCTGAGTTTACACCGCCTTTTATTAGCAATACGAGGATTTTATTTTTTTTAAATGAAATACACATATTTTTATTTAGTTTTGAAACGAATATTAATTTAATAAGCTCTTATCGGTACTTGTTATTAAATAGTTATCTGTCGTCTCAGCATAATATGCGTATTTATAATAATTTTTTTGATAAAACACAAAATTTTGTTAAAAAAGGACTCTACTTTTACATTGCTAGTAAATCTTATAATGATTCATAATGGTTTAATAAATTACAATACTGTTTCAAAAGTTGTTAATTAAAGAGCAACTTTACTTCTATATTATTCACAAATCTTGCAATGATTCACAATGGTTCTGAATGACAATACAATCAAAAGTTGATAATGAAAAAACATCTCTACTTTCATACTGTTTATAAATCTTGCAATGATTCACAATGATTCTCAAAGACAATACAAGTAATAAAATATTTTCTCAGGTTCGACCTTTACAAAGAGGTACCCGAAAATGTCGGGAGAGCCAAGAGAGACTTACATTTTTCGAAAAACAAGTGGACCAACGATTCAGTCGTCCTATTCAAATTTTTGAACGTAAATATTCCGACCGAATTCCTAAAATTTATTGAAAATTAAAAATACATAGCTTTAAAAAATTCTCAGGGGGAGTATTATGGTCTGGTGGGGGTGGGCTCGCCCGCAAAGACGTTCAAAGTTGTCTTCGATACAACCTGGACGCATTCCTGGCTGCCCTCGTCTCACTGCGGATGGAACGAAATCGCTTGCAGTGAGTACTTATATTAGTTCGAGGAAATGAAATATTTGTGTATACAACCTGTTATTAACTCATCTTACATCGTGGATGTTTTTTAATTTGTTCTTTTGCAGATTTACATACTAAATATGATAGTTCGGCTTCGTCGTCTTACATTCCACCCGACGAGCAGCAATTCGTGAACATAACCGATAACGAATTTTCGCTAATTGGGTTACTGGCAACCGACACTTACCATGTGAGAGCACACACGTATATTTCGTCATTTTGCTTTTCACGCTGATATAAGTAGACTAAGTGAATATTACTTTAACAATTTTATAACAATTACAAAATCAAAATAAACAGTAGCGAGACAAAAATTTAGAAAGACTGCCCATAATAGTTATCTTTAATTCCACGGATAAACGAATTTTATAGCTTTCCTTAATCACGCAATTTTAGATTATAAAGCATCTTAAAAAATCTTCGATTGTTCGCAGCTGCCGCACATAATGGTTGTGAACCAGACATTCATCGAGGCAACGCATCTCTCGCTCAACCCCTTCCTGCAGTACCGTGCCGACGGTGTCGTCGGGCTCGCGCAAAAACCGTCGTCGGATAGCATCAACGCGATGCCGTTCATGTACAACATGATTCGCCAGAAGGTCATACTCGAGAACGTATTCACGTTTTATATGAACAGGTAAAGAAAACGAAGAACAAGGCTATAGAAAAGCCGTTAATAGTTTAATGGTATATTAAATCAATCAGTTGTTAATAAGTGACATTTAGTCAGACACGAATGAACAGGTGATATTTTTACGATCTAGCTTATATTAAGGCACGAATTGCGAAATAAACAAAGATCATCCGATCCAATAAACCGATATCAGTATATTTTTAAATAAAGTTTAGTCAAGCAATAAATATAATACTAAACATTCAACACCCTCTTACTATAGGGACGAGTCGACATCGAAGGCGGGCAAGGTGATCCTGGGCGGCCGTCAGCGTACGCACGTGAAGAACGGCACGATCACTAAGTTGAACGTCCTGGAGAAGCACCTGTGGCGCGTACGCGTGGACAGTATTTTTGCCGAGAAGAACAAGACGTCCTACCCGATTTCCGACAAGTGCGACGCGATCTTTGACTCGAGCTCGAACAAGATAACCGGGCCGCCTCAGGCAGTGCAGAAGTTGAATTACATGCTCAACGCGAAGTTCGTGCCCGGACTCAATCTCTACACGGTATAGATTGCTGTTAATATATTGGTTTGGAAAATATGGGATGGTGGATTTTTTATGGATTTAAATTGTATAATTGCAGGTAAACTGTCGGCAGTACGCTAAACTCCCGTCGATTCACTTCGAGTTCAGTGGGAATGAGTTTATCATCCAGTCGAAATATTACGTCCAGCGCGTAAGTTTGAATTTTTGTCTGCATGTTAATGTAGGAGGTTTATCAGTAACGAAAATAGCTCTTAGATAAAAATTACATTACATCGATTTTTCAGCTAACCCTGGACAGCATGGAGGCGTGCTTCAGTCCGTTCGTGCCGAGCCAGGACCCGAACGCGGACTACTGGCAGCTAGGCGGCGCCTTCATGATGGAGTTTTACACCGAGTTCGACTTGGACAACAATATCATCATGATAGGCGAAACGATTTTCTAGAGATTAATTAAGCTTTCTTTTTCCATTTCTTGCCTTATGTGCCATGACAATATTTTCTCAGTTATAGGATATAAGAATAAGGGTTAAGATTTTTTTGATGCAGTACTTATAATGATTGAGAGGAGAGAAATCAGGACTTGTAATGTTAGATTTGGTGAGGAGAGGATAAACCTTCATGTGATAATAGAATTTTAGAGTTGTTTGCAAAGCTTGTCCATATATATGTAATTATACATATTCATATACGTAATCCAAGTACTTATAATATGCGGAAAAATGAATTTTTTAATAAAAATAATGAACAATGATTCTGTCGTTATAAAATAATAATAAGAGGATGTGTAACGTGAAGTAAATTTATATACGTTAGTCAAACGAAAATGATAAAAAATCTATCGAAATAATCGTCTGACTGTACTCATCTGTTATCTACTTCCGTCTGCTTGGATAGTGATATTGTAACGCTTTGAAACTTTCCTCTAAAAATAAAAAATGTTTATAAATAAATAGGTATATCCTCTATTTAGATATATACATTCTATAAATAATGAAGACACCAGTGCATCAAATCAATAAAAATACGCAATATTTTAATAGCTCTGCATTAAGCAATCTTATCTTACACACAAAATATGCTACGATCTGTTACTTATACTAAGCTACAATGTGATCCTTTGTATACTCAATCTGATTTTTACATTTCCTAATAAACTTTATACTTAGAAACAAAAAAAACTCATCGTAATTATATTTATTTAAACGTACGTTTGGCTTTCAAACAATCGCGCGCTAAACCTCAAACCAATGATCAACGCGTATTATGCAGCGCACTATACAGTGCGAAAATTCACGACGCAGCGCTATAATACCGTCTCTGCGTCACCGTCCCCCCAAACATCAACATCGCACGGCCGGGTAGCTCGCGCAGCTCGCGCTCGGCTGGCCGGAGCGAGCCAGCTCAGTTCGTCCCCGGGCGCCGCAGAGTCGAGGCCAGCTATACCCCCTCTTACGTACCTTACACAAGCGTTACTTGCAAACTCGACGGCCGTTTAATTATTCGAATTGCCAAGATATAGACCATCACCGGACGGCGAAATGCTACGACTCGCTTTGTGGGCGAGCCTCTGCGTCGCCCTGGCCAGCGCCGACTTGGTCAGGTGAGTTAGACGTTTTTTTCTTCTTTCTTCTCGCGTACAATACGTGCTCTGTTCGTAAGTAGAGACGATAAGTGGGTATCGGTTGTTTTTGTAAGACTGTGGCATCAAGATTCGCAGCGTCATTAGGGACAGCCGGACAGCTAATAGCTGTCGATCGGACGACTTCGAGGGGTTTCGAATTTTATTGCGCTGCTTGTGTTGTTTTGTTTCGATTGTTTTCGGAGAACTCTTTTGTTGAGCAGAGATTAGATTTGTATCAAAAGACGGTTGATTCCGCGTGTTTGAGTAAATGTATAAAAACGTTTCTTAAACTTTTTAGGATTTTAATATAGTTAGCTTATTAAAATATTCCTACATAAAGGTTGAAATGATAGTTATATTTTCTTAGTAACTTTTTTGGTCGACTTTCACCAAAGTAAAATACTTGTTTACGTGGAAAATTACTCTCTTGGCGAGTTAAAAATATTTTTTTTTTAAATCTTCAAAATGTTTATTCTAAGCACTTCATCAATTTACTCAATTACTCTCTCTTTTTTTCTTTGAATATACATTGAACATTTTTTAAACAGGAAACTATTCATAACAACTACATGACTACAATTTCAAAACTTGCTACAGTTTGACCTTGTGATTCACTTGGTAACATCCTTTAAACACACAAAGCATGTATATACAGTAATTTTGTCAATACAATAATATTTGTTATACATATAACAACAAAAACATTGACAATTAGATGGAATTAAAATTATTTTGTTAATAAATAACTTATTTTTGTAATATCTCATGAAAATTAAATCACATGAGTTGATATTTGATTCACCCCTGTGAACTTTTATCTATGTTTTGCAGTTTCCAATAACTACATAAATGAATCATCATTGTGATAACACATATGGCACTGATGCAATACTATATATTATCATTTCTTTTGCTTTTTCATTACATACTCATGTTTATTTTTGTAAACTAATCAGAGAAATTATGATTATATTTACAAATAAACAAATTATAGAGTCCCATTGCACCGAGCTCAGAGTCCCAGGAGGAAATTGCAAGAAGTGGGAACTGAACTTCAGCAATTGAAAGTACGTTATGGAGCCGATCCAGTTCCAGAGCCACTGTCTAACTATCTGGATGCTCAGTACTACGGAGAAATCTTCATTGGTACTCCTCCCCAAAAATTCACTGTCGTCTTTGACACTGGATCCTCAAATCTATGGGTCCCATCTAAGAAATGTCATATGACAAACATTGCTTGTTGTAAGTACTTTGCTTTATTCAAGTATTTTCTTTGGCATTTATTGCAAATGAATTAAAATTCATTTTTATTTGAATAGTATTACACAACAAATATGACAGCAAAAAATCAAACTCCTACAAAGTAAATGGAACAGAATTTGCCATTCGTTATGGCTCTGGAAGCCTTTCTGGATTTTTGTCTACTGATGTTGTTTCAGTAAGTTTAAAAAAAATTTTGTACAAGTAAATTTGTTAGTACAATCAAGGTATAAATTTTAATCTTACTTTAAAAATTTTAGATCGCTAATGCAAAGGTGCAAGATACAACATTTGCAGAAGCCATGAGTGAACCTGGATTAGCTTTTGTAGCAGCCAAGTTTGATGGTATTTTGGGTATGGCATACGACAAAATATCCGTTGATGGCGTTCCACCTGTATTTTATAACATGGTGAAACAAGGCTTGGTACCACAGCCTATTTTCAGTTTTTATTTGAATAGGTATATTACCTAATATCTTTTATTATTATAAATTATGTGTATTTAAAATAACTTTTCTTCTATTTTCTAATTTCAAATTCTGTATTTAGGGATCCATCTTCAAAAATTGGAGGAGAGATGATATTAGGTGGTTCTGACCCTGATCACTATGAAGGTGAATTTACCTATGTTCCTGTCTCCCGTAAAGCCTACTGGCAATTCCAGATGGACAAGTAAGATATAAATAATATATATTATATTTATAAATAATATATATTTATGTCAAAAGAGACATTTTAAAACCAATAATTTTATTATATATAGGATTAAAATTGGAGACAAGGCCTTCTGCGAAAATGGCTGCCAAGCTATTGCTGATACTGGAACTTCTCTCATTGCCGGTCCTGTTGCTGAGATTGAAGGAATTAACAAGAAAATTGGCGCTACTCCAATCTTGGCCGGCGAAGCAATGGTATTTTAAAAATAGTTACTCTTTGTTGTTTCATATTTCTAAACTTCTTTCTTCAAATATCTAATTTTTACAACTTATTGTCTTAAGGTGAGCTGTGATGCTATTCCTAACTTGCCAACAATCGATTTTGTTTTTGGCGGTAAATCATTCAGTCTTAAAGGAGAGGACTATGTGCTCAAGGTATTGTTAATTCTTAAGCTTTATTAAAAATATTTTATACTTGACGATTTAAAACAAATTTAATTAAAAGTGTGTAAATTAAGAAATACTAATTTCTATTATTTCTTTTAAATAATATAATAAAATAAAATATTAAAAATGCTAATATTTTAAAACATTATCAATATTCAATAAATATGTAAATTGTTTAATAAACATCATCCAAATTTTATTTTAATAATAAAATATAAAAAGAAATTGAAATACGTATTTTTTTACATTTCAGGTATCGCAATTCGGCAAGACTATCTGCTTGAGTGGCTTCATGGGTATCGACATTCCACCACCCAATGGTCCCCTATGGATTCTTGGAGACGTATTCATTGGTCGTTACTACACCGAATTCGACATGGGTAATGACCGCGTTGGGTTCGCCATTGCAAAATAGGATTTCCATTAACTTAAGATACTTGAATTTTTTTTACTTTTGATTACTCAGCAATGAAATTGTGAGACTTATATGTATATTGCTACTTGTTATATTGTAGAATGAACGAATTTTATGCTATTAAAAAAACTGTGATCGTGCGAGACAAGCGAATAATGTATGCGTGAAATAAAGATTTTACTTCTCTTGTAAAAAATGGGTTTATATTAGATAATCTCATTTTAATTTAATTTCAACATAAGGAGATAAAATACTAAATTACCTTTCATTAATTAAAAATTAATATCTTACTCCTTCATATTACGCAATCCCAACTTTATTTAACATAGATCTGGTATTATATTTAATTAGGTGAAAATAAAATAAATAATAATGTATATCTTTATATTCTCCGGTGTAAGTTTGTTTGAATTCGAAAAAACAGATTAAAAAGTCAAAAACGCATATTCTAATTATAATCGGCAAAAATCAATAACGGATCCGCCATTTTGAATTTCAAAAAACTTATTGCGGATTCGTAAACGGCCCTGAAAAGGATTCAAAAGAAATGGTGTTTTACTTGAGCGCAAAACCGTTAAATAATGTAGCCACCAAAATGGCGTCGTTTTGTATACGAAGTTGCAAAATCCTATTTCCGGAATCCAAAAACTTTTTTTGACCATTTTTCATAAAAAAAATCGTTTTGGTTCTTAGATATAAAAGTTATTATTTTTCATGAATAAAATGAATAAATTCTTGTAAAAACGATAAAATAATTGATTTTAAAAAACAACGAACATAATTACTTTAATATTGTTACTTACTAAATCAGTTTGTTCAAAGTCGAAACGGCGGTTTAAAAAGTCAAAAATTTATAATATTCTGCGATCTGCAAAAATCTATTTCAAAAACTTATTGCGGATTCATAATTAACGGCCCTGAAAACTCCCTAATAAGCAACGGATTCAAAAGAAATGGTGTTTTACTTGAGCGCGAAACCGTTAAACAATGTAGCCACCAAAATGGCGTCGTTTTGCACACGAAGTTGCAAAATCCTATTTCCGGAATCCAAAAACTTTTTGACCTTTTTTCATAAAAAATCGTTTTTTTGTCTAGATATAAAAGTTATTAATTTTCATGTATAAAATGACCAAATTTTTGTAACAACGATAAAATAATTGATTTTAAAAAATAACGAACATAATTACTTTAATATTGTTACTTACACTTTCGGCCTAAGATTACTAAATCGATTACAAATGCGGAGTCAGTTTGTTCAAAGTCGAAACGACGGTTTAAAAAGTCAAAAATTTATAATATTCTGGGATCTGCAAAAATCAATTACGGATCCGCCATTTTGAATTTCAAAAAAATTATTGCGGATTCGTAATTAACGGCCCTGAAAACTCGCTAATAAGTCACGGATTCAAAAGAAATGGACTTTTACTTGAGCGCGAAACCGTTAAACAATGTAGCCTCCAAAATGGCGTCGTTTTGCATACGAAGTTGCAAAATCCTATTTCCGGAATCCAAAAACTTTTTTCCCCCAGTTCTCATAAAATATCATTTTCGACTTAAATATAAAAGTTATTATTTAATTTTCATGTATAAAATGACCAAATTTTTGTATAGACGGTAAAATAATTGCTTTTAAAAAATGATAAACGTAATTACTTTAACATTGTTACGTCACTGTAATTTTCAGTTTCAGATTAAAAATCCATTTATGACATAATAATTAATAAAGATAATCAAACGACTAACCAAACGTAAAATAGAATAAATAAGATCCGAAGATGTAAACTGTAAAAAACCAACTTACTTGGAAAGAATTTCCATGATGGCTCCTTGTCCACCCTCCTTCCTCCTCCTTCTTGGAGACGACTTTCTGTCAAGAATCGTGGCTGAACTGCTTCAAATCGAGCAAAATCGTTTGCGTTGACGACTAAGTATAGCACAAAAACAATTTCTCTAAGCAAGCGCGGACAAAACTGCTACCGGTTCCGCCGGCCCGCTTGCTCTGTATGAAAGTGAGTCGCTTCGTACCGGGGGGTGGAACTGCTACTTGGAATGTCCATAACGTACTTTTCCAAAAATGACGTTGGAAAATCAATACTTTTTCTTACAGGCAATTTTAATGAGTTTCCTAAGTTTTTTAACTGAAATAATCGGTAAGCTCTAAGCGAACACAAAAAACTGTTGCCGGCTCGCCGGCCGCCGGCCCGTTGCTGGAATGCTGGTTGCACTGTGCACCCCCCACCCTCCGCCGTTGAAAACTCGTCGCCGCGTAGCGGGTGGCGCTCGAACTATAAGCAACGTCTATAACGTTCTTTTTGTTTAAAATGATATTAAGTCAAATATACCTATAATATAATAGGCATTAATTTAGGATTCAAGCAAATGAATAAAAACAAATGTAGTTTTTTTTAAACTTATTTATTTTGTTTAAAATGACGGTTAAACTTAAAATGAGATAATTTTCTGATAAAATTACCAGAATAAGAAATAATTAAGAAATAATAAGTAATAATTAATAATAATAATTAATTAAGTAATAATATTATTATTAATAATAAAAAATAATTAAGTCAATATACCTATAATATAATACTTAGCAATTAATTTAGGACTTGAGTAAATGAATAAAAACAAATGTAGATTTTTTTTAAAAACTTATTTATTTTTATTGTTATACAATAAAATTACAAACAGTGTACTTAATTCTTTTTACACTTTTATAAATACATTTAAATAAAAAATTAAATTTTTAGCAAGCCATTCTTTACTTTTCTTCAATGATATTTTAAAATTGTATACATTCTAAAATCTAAAATAAAGTTTAATTGATGATCTCATAATTAACTAAAATAAAACAATAACAAATTTCAATAAAGTAAATGAAAATATCAGAAAAGAAAACATCATGCACATACCTAAATATTAAGATTTGATTGAGGAACAAAGTACATAGAAAGATACACAGTAAAGTTCCATTGTATTTGTGAATTAATTTATTTGAAGTTTCCTTTTATACAGATAAACAATGTTTATCATTAGTTTTTTTCGCTTTTTTGCGGTATAAAAACAGAAAAAAAATCGTGATCATCTCGCAAACATCGACTTTTCGATGTAATATAATAGATCATCGCGCCTAACTATACAACAGTTTTGTCTTAAATGGAAAAACCATGACATAGGGGTTACTTTTAATAATAAACAATCTACGCATCTGCCTGGTTTATATAATATATATATATACTTTGAACGCCGACAAGTTATTATCACAACGTTCTACTTCCTCTCTATCTTCCCCCTTTTTTTTCATTTTTTTTTTTAATCTTTCGTTTAATTTATTAAATTTACTACTAAAAAAGATCGTTTTGTCTTTATTCACAACGCACTCAACTCTTAGGGCACTGGCAACTTAAATGATGATTGCAAAACCCAAAACTTCACCTTTTTCGTGTATACTCAAGTATACTTAATCTTTCTTCTGACAGTTTTACGCCTATACTGTTAATTCAAACATCCTCCAAACGAAGATTAAAATTAACGCACTTTACTGTACTAAATTCATATATTGATTCGCTCAATGGTCACAAGCTAGCACTTGGATAAATAAAAATATTGCGCTTATATTCAGGGTTTTTGTTTTATATGTACATACAATACACATTGTTCGGCCGACGTGTCATTCACAATCCGCACCGCCGTTCTCTTTTAAAAGTTTCTTAATTCCATCTCACTTCCTTTTTCTTTCTTGGATGCAAGAAAATTTATAAACGACGATCACTTACCGCGTTCGCACGTACGGGCGTGCGCACGCATAGAGGCATGCATCTTTATTCTGAGCATGATTCAACATCTACAATTGCTCTACCAACGCAAGAGTGTTCCACAGTGCTGCTCCGGGTTTACTCTTCGTATAATCAACTCCACAAGGTTTTCCTGTGTAACAGAAAGAGAATATTTTTGTTCTGTATGTTTACTAACTAACTTCATGTAGGTATTTTTATTCCCTTAGAATTCAAGGAATAAATTTGTTGTGTATCAGAACTGCAATGTACAATTCTTTTACAGATATGTCTGATTGATTGATGGATGTAATGAATGCATGTTCTTAGTAAATTGTTATTACTTCTCTAACATGTATTATTTCATATTCATTCATCATTTCTTATACATTATTACTAAAATTAATCAGACCTAAGAAAGAGAAAATAAACTTACGCTGGCTTTTTATTTGTTGCATTCATAGGTATACCTTGTCCAAACCTCTTCCTACCTCTCACCTTCTTGACATAAGCTTCAATGAGTGCAGCAATTTTCTTCGGATTGATCTCACCTGTCTTGTTATGACATATCTAAACAAAAACAAGATTAAAGTGTAAAAATAATTCTAGATGAAATATTAATATCAATAATTTTGAAATAGTTCTGTCTCTTAATAAACAATTATTTTACTTTAATTTGATGGTTCTGTGACTTTTAAAAATATACTTTTTGTATATTTTTAAAATTTCTTATAAATTATATGTAATGTAAAAGTGATCTAAAATAATAAAAAAGAAAATATACCTTTGGAACAGCTTTTCTCATAATGTCCTTGTACTCTTCTTTTGTTACGTGTTTCTTAGTATAGTGCGGCTTTAATACTAGCTTGACCTCTTCAACAACTCTCTCTTGCCGATTGAGTTTCTTCAAGAACTAATTGACAAAAAAAGTCATAATTAGCATAACATTTTTTAATATTTTCATAAAGTACTAATCACAAAAAAGATCAATTACCTTATCCTTAACTTGCATTTCTACAGCAGAACTAGGAAGATCATCCAATATTTGAAGTTGATTCTCATCCATACGAACGCCAATTTTTGAATGCGTGCCTGTAAAAAGACAATTATATATAGCACAAAATCAAAGTTTATTATAATTATTGAAAAAAATAAAATTCTGATTTAAAGTTAATCAAACTTGATTTTATCTGAATAAATATTACTGCAGTTAAATAAATATTTTTATTAATTAATAAGAATATATGATTGTTTTGTAATTAAATTATAAATAGAAATAATTATTCATAATTATGATAAATTTCATAATTGTGATTCACGAATAAATATTTATTACATCATATAGTAAAATTTTCAAATATAACTTTTAGTTTTTTTTGTGAAAAGATAAATAAAACATTTCTGATGACTAAAGTAGCATGTGCTTTCCAGTATTTATATACAAAGCTTTGATCTGTAACAAACACCTAAAGATTTCAAAAAACACAAAAATAACATCGTGTCTCATAGTTACCCTTTTTCCTCTTGTCTTTCTCGGCCTTCTTCATGCGAACCTTCATGCCACTGTTCTTGTGCACGATGGGCGAAGCGTCGAAGAGGGCGTCGAACGCGTCCCTCTTCTCCTGGCTTTTGCGTATCTTGGTGGAGAGGGCGATGTTGGGCGAGCCGCCGAAGTTGGCAGGGCTCGGTGGATCGAACAGGCCATCGCTGAGGCTCGAGCCCGGCGAGTACGGTGATGACATGTCGATGTTGTCGTCTAGGTTTAGATCGTTGCCATTCTGGCCGACCTTCGACTGCGTCTTGATCGGTATGGTGCGCATTGGCATCGGTGGCTTCGGTAAAGAATTCGCAAAAATGTTGGGTAACGTGGGTCGTGGCTGCTGCTGTGTCTTGATTTGGGTGTTTTGGATGAGGGTGTTTGTCTGTAAGTTGAATGAAATTTTCTTTTTTATAAATAAGGAATAGGTAGAGGATAAAGGATTTTGGAATGCTGGAGTTAATAGTAGATATCTACTTTAAATTAGTTTGGGTTATGACTTTATATTTTTTCATTTGTATCTAAACTTGAGATATGCAACTGCATCTTTAAATGTAAACTTTGATATAATTTTTATAGATTCATTGTTTAAAGATAATTTATGCGCAATTAAATTTATAAAGGTATTAAGTATTATAAAGTTGTACTTTCATGACATTATAAAAACATTTTTTATTTTTTTTTTTTATTTTAAAACAAATAAATTTCACTGTATCATTAGCAACATATATCTATTCAAGCTTTTGAAAAAATATTAATATAATATTTATTTTGTAATTTTTTCTGTGTTAAGAAGTTTGACCTAGGTGATTCATATTTGGTTTATTGATCATATCTGAATATTTTTCTGAAACTTTTTTAAAATGCTGATAAAAGATTTATAATTAGTAAAATTTTCAAAAAAGCACTATTTTTATATAGAATTGAGATACAAAAGCATTGGATCTTGATCCCAATGCAATCAAAGAAAATATTAATAACGTAAGATTACAACATAAATATTAAATTATTCAAAATTGAATTTTAGAAGTGAACCTGCTAGATTATTTTATTAAATTGTGTGAGTATTTAATTAGAAATGATGCAATTCCACACTAAGAAAAGAAATATTTTCATTCTATGACTTAAAAATATGCATTTAGTAGTACAAAAGTATTTGCTTGTATTTTATTGTTTCTTTACAGTAATCATATCTTGTTTGTTTAGAATATTAACTTGTTTATAAACTTTTTATAAAGTATCATGAAAGAAGAAATAAGATAAAAAAAAAAAAAAAAAAAATAACTGCTATATACTATGTAATTGCTTTGAAATATAAATAGAAAAATTTGATGTAAAAAAAACCATTAATACTTTCTCACACTTTAAGTATTTATACTCACTTGTAGCAGATTCCTGGGTCCAAGCTGTGTGGTGGAGTTGAGCAGCGTACTGCTCCTCTGCACGAACGCGCCGACGGTGGCCAAGATAGGGTTGTTGAACTGTAAGGGATTGAGGGGCACTTGCTGAATGGGTATCTGCGGTGCCGTCTGCGCCTGGCTCGTCTGTGTCGTGGGTGGACTGTCGCCCTTGGCCTCTGCGTTTTGGTCGCCCAGCGGCGGCGTATTGGAGACGTCAGGTGATGGTCGCTTGATCGTCATTATGGAGATGATCTTCGGCTTCTCCGAGACGAGTTTATCCGAGGCATCCTGCTGACCGTCGTCGGCTGACTGTGCCTCTTGGTTCTCACTTGGTGAATCGTCACCCGCCTGCAACCGCTCGTCCGCGTTGTTGTCCTCTTGGCTGTTCGCCTCTGGCGTGGGCGAGCGTGACTTGGTGGGGTCGAATGGATCGTAGGCATCGGGCGAGGTGGGTGGCGAGGTTGGCGGTTCTGGGGGCGTGTTCGGGCCGACCTTCATTCTGGACTCGAGCTCCTCCTGGGCTCTCAATTCCAGTTCTTCTTCTGCCTGCTCGTCCATCAGTTCCTGCATTTCGTTGGTCATCTCTATCTCCTCCTCCATCATCTCCTCTTCTTCCTCTAGTAACGGATTCAGCAACGAAGGGCGCAAGTTGGTCGATTTGTTGGCAATGGAGAACTTGACCTGAGGCTCGGGTGGTGTCTTCGGGCCCTGGAGGAACTGCGCCTCGGGTGTATGCGACTCCTGTGGCAGTGGCTCTGGTGTGCCCATCTCCTCCATCTCCTCGTTTGCTGGCGCCGTTTTGTCATCATCATCGCTGAGAACTATCACGTCTCTGGGCGACGGCGTCTGTTCTCTAAACGGCGACTGATCGAGGTCGATGATGGCTGAGGGTTTCTTCGTTGCAGCAATCTCGGCGGCCTTGGACTTCTTCTTCTCCTTCTTCTTTGTCAATTTCGGCGGAGACTTGGAGCGTGCCTTCTCCTTGCCCTTGTCCTTCTTTGACTTCTTAGCGGGTGGTGCTTGGAGAACCGGTGGTTCCAGTTGCAGAGGTTCCCTACGGCGGCGCTTGACGGGTGGCAGGAGAGGTATCGTCTCCGGTAGCTCCGGCACACTGTGGACACTCGTGGGCTGCGACTCGTTATCCTTGTTAAAGCACACGCTTACGAGTATATTATCACCGCTGGCAAACACCTCCTTCGACGGCGGTGGACTTCTACCCTTCTTGTTCTTCCTCTTCTTCTCGGCCTCCTTCACCTTCCTCACCTCCTTGCGCTTCTCCTTCTTTTTCTTCTTAATAGCCTCCTTGTTCGTCAATATAACTTTGAGATTTTTCGGTGGTACATTATTCAAGAGCGACATCGTCGTCGGTGGCGACCAGTTGCGCGCGATATTCTCAGGACGCACGAGCGGTGGCGTCTTAGAACGTGACCTGGACCAAGAGGGCGTCCAGTGTCCCGCTACCCAGCTTGCTTCCCTCACAAAGTTCCTGTCGGCGATCTTCTCGGCCACGGCGAGCTGATGGTGCTCCCAGTTACGCCGCTCAACAGAACGACTCCTTGAGCGCGACCTCGAGCGCGAGGGCTTGCGTTTCGAGTGCTTCTTTTCGCGCTTTTTCTGCGATTTTGACCTGGAGCGCTTGCGGACGCGCGAGCGGGAGCGCGAAACGTGCTGCTGCTGTTGCTTTTTCTTCTCTCTCCTGCGGGAGCGCGAGTGCGACCTCGAGCGGGACTTGGAGCGGCGCTTGCGCGACATCGACCTACGCGACTTGCGTCTCGTCGACGGGCTGAGCGAGCGCCTGCGCGAGCGGCTTCTGCTACGACTGCGACTCCTACCGCGTCCTCTGGACAACGATCTTCTCCTCTGTTTCTCGACACGTCTGCCACGAGGAGAATGCGATCGTCGTCGGGCGACCGAGTAACTGCGGGAGCGTCTGCCGCGAGACCACGACCTGGATCTGCTCTTGGACACTTTGCGTGCCCTAGGGCTGTAAGATCTGCTGCGTCTGGTATACGACAGGGACCGTTCTCTGGAGAGACTTAGGGACCTACTGCGTGTACTATCTCGTAAATCTCGCCCGTACTCGTCTTTGCGCGCTCTGGGCTTCTCGGTGACGAGCTTGCGCACGTCGTATCGCGGCAGTTCCTTGCGCTTCTCTTTTTTCTTCAGTGCCTCCTTCTTCTTCTTGGCCTTGAGATCTTTAGACTTGGAGCGTTTCTCTCTGTACTGTCGTTCCTTCGCTGCGACGACCTTGGCCGTTTTCTTCCAGACACTGGCAAGGTTCTCCGAGGCGATGTTTTCCTTGTTCCGCTCAGCCTCCTTGCCCGCCTTCTCTTTTTTCTCCTTCTTGCGCTTGCGTTTGATTTCCTCTTCCAGTAGCAGCAATTCTTTAGCCACCTGCTGCCTTCTAGGCCTGTCATCGGGAATCTCGCCTTCCTCCACATCCTTATCCTTGGTCCTCATGTTCAGCAGCGCCAGCTCGTCTTCAAAGTTCATGGCTTCATCAGTCTCGGAGATGGCCTCGGTACCAAGACCAGCGTAGCCTGCCGGCGTCCTGCAGCCGTCCAGCCCGTCGCCGATAGATCTGTTAATGGTCGGCGTAATGGGTTCCAGCCCACTTGACAGCACCGAGCGAGCGAGTGAGCGCGATCGGGCACGTGAGTTGCGCCGACTCTTGGCCTGCACTATCTCGTCTTTGCAGGGGGTGAACGCGCCCTCGACCTCCCACTCGGAGATGCGCTCCTCGCTGAGATGACGTCGCGGTCCTTTAGGAGTGGTAGAGGCTGCAGCTTCGGCACTGAGGGCCTCGGCTGCGGATTCGATCTGGAAGCCGTCGTTATCGAGGTCGCCGACGAAGCTAACGGGTTTGTCGGAGAAGTCAGCGCTGTCGAGGTCGATGATCTCGTCGGACTTGTCGTGGATGTCAGCTGTGAGCTCCACTTCATCTTCGTCATGATCATCCTTATCCTTCTCCGCCGCTTCTTCTACCTCTTCTTCTGAATGTTCCTCTGGCTCCACTTCTTTTTCTTTTTCTTTTTCAACTTCTATTTCTTTTTCCAACAACATTTCTGCCTCCATCAACTCGGTGGGATGGAGCTCATCAGGCTCTGATTGCGAATGCTCGGGAGTACCTAAGTCCATTGACTTGACACTTGCCCTGTCATCGTCCATCATGAGTTCTGTGGGATGTGGTGCATCCTCGTCTTCTTCTTCTTCTTCTTCTTCTACTACTTCTTCTCCTTTTTCTTCATGTTCTGCCACTTCCACAGACTTTACTGTATCTGCTTCTACATCTTCCTTTTCAGCTATTTCTTCAATCAGCTCCTTCGGCGAGGTCACTTCCTTGACTAGGTCGGCCTCCACTGTCTTTTCGATTTCCTCAAGCAAACTACTTTCATGTTCTGTCAGTTTAATCGCCACGGCAGAAGCGCTGATGTCCTTTCCAGCAGAGACGCTCGTCTCTAGTGCGTCCGTGGCCAATCCGTTCTCCGCCTCCTTAATGATGCCCAGCTCTCTAGGACCAACATCGTCCTCATCAGGGTGCATTTTATTTAGATCCTCGAGCTCAACGAGCTTCTTATCCAGCGTTTGCTGGAGCTCATCGAGATCGATTTGGATCGGCGGCTTTGTGGAGGGTTTCTCTGTCGTCTTTTGCACAGGGCTCTCGGGCCTCTCGGGGCTGTCGAGGACAATGGGACCCTCGGGGCTGTTTTCGATGCTCTCAATGTCGGAAGAGTCGGATGAGGAGTACATATTTGCGGGTTTGATGTCCCAGCCGGAGGTGGGCCGAGAACTCTTCTTATCCTTGTATTTATCGCTTCGGTGTTTGCTACTCTTTGAGTCCTTGTCCTTCTCTTTTTCCTTATCCTTATCTTTCTCCTTATCTTTCTCCTTATCCTTGTCTTTATCTTTGTCCTTCTCTTTGTCCTTCTCCTTCTTTTCGTCGTACTTTGAGCTCTTGCTCGTTTTAGACGAACTCTTTTTATCATCGTGTCTTTTGGACTTGGAATCTTTATCTTTATCATGCTTACTCTTATCGTGTTTATCTTTATCCTTATCTCTATCATCCCTCCTCTTATCCTTTTCCTTATCCCTATGTTTATCCTTTTCTAGTTCTTTTTCTCTTTCTCTTTCTTCCTTCTCAATGTTCAACGAAGTCATACGCGATATCTCGCTCTCATCCATATCGTCGTACAAATTGACCTTATTCAGTCTGCTAACATTACCAATCTTGAACGTAATCTTGCCTCTGCTATCCAGCTGAATTTTTCCTGAGGTCTTGTTCAATGCCTGACGCTCCTTTTGCACAGCGTCTAAGTACTCCTTGGGCGCGTCGGCTTCCATCAAGTCGCTTGCTTGCACGTCACCGACTATCACGTCCTCGTCCTGATCACCGTCTTCTTTATCCTTTTTATCCGTCCCCTTCTTGCCTTTATCTTTTTCCTTCTCTTTCTGCTTGCGCCTGCCCTTGTTCTTGGGCCCGATTACGGGCGTATCCTGATCATCATCATCATCTTCTTCGTTGTCTTCCTCTTCACTGGATGACTTGGTGGACATAGATTCATCATCATCGAATAGAGGTGGAATTGGCGGAGGCTCTAGTGGTTTCGATTTGTCTTCGTCGTCATCTAGATTCAGCTCGTCCATCGGGGGCATGGGAGGAGGTTCCAGGGGCGGCGGAGTACCAGCCTTGCTATTCAAATCGTCTAAATCATCCATCGGTGGCATAGGTGGTGGTTCCAGCGGTGGTGCGGATTCACTGCTCTCCAAACTATCCATAGGAGGCAGTGGAGGTGGCTCCAAAGGTGGCGGTGGTTGCATAGGTACAACGTGTGGAATAACCATCGGAGGCGGCTTGCTGGTATCTATTACCGACAACGGAGGTGCCATCGACATGGCCATGGGCGGTGGAAGTCTCGTCTGCATGACCATCATGGGTGGCATCATTGATGCTTGCATAGGTTGTTGCATCGTCGGCGGTGGCATAGTCATTTGTGGCATGGAAGTTTGCATAGGTTGATGTAGTGCGTTTGTCATGTGCAACGGAGGCGGCGAGCCTGGTGTGCTTTCAAGATCATCCATGGGAGGCATTGGAGGTGGCTCTAAAGGTGGGGGGCTACCAGCCTTGCTATTCAGGTCATCTAAGTCATCCATCGGTGGCATAGGTGGCGGTTCCAATGGCGGCGGTGTACCAGCCTTGCTTTGCAAATCGTCTAAATCGTCCATAGGTGGCATAGGTGGTGGTTCCAGCGGTGGTGGACTGCCAGCCTTACTCTGCAAGTCATCATCCAGCATACCCATAGGCATGGGCGGAGGTTCCAAAGGTTTCACGCCAGAATCACTCTTAGTTTTTTCAGCCTCGTCCAACATATCTGGTGGCATTGGCGGAGGTTCTAACGGCGCAATCTGCGACGACATTTCCTGTTCTGTGTGTCTAGCTACATCCATCGTTTCCGAGGAGTATATCGAGAAGTTTGGACAGTCTGAGCTGTTCGAGTCGTCGTCATCGTCATCGTACGCTGTTAGTCTGATTCTCGGCATAGTGATCGGCTTTTCGGGGACCTTTTCCTTCTTTTTCTTCTTTTTCTTCTTCTCAGCATCTTCATCTTCATGCTTACTACGACAGTCCTCCGTATCCGTATCCATGTTCATTCCAGGAAAACCAAACATCGGCGGCGGTTCTAACTTGCCATGACTTTTACTGTGACTCTGACTACTTTCCTTTTGGTAATCGTCGTCGCCCACGACGGACATATTGTCTCCCGCAACTGACATGTTGTCTCCCATAACTGACATATTGTCTCCCATAACTGACATGTTGTCCCCCATCATTGATGCATTGTCACCCATGATAGATGCGCCATCGCCCATAATCGACTCATTCTCGTCGTTCTTTAGTCCAGGAAAATCTGAAAGACCTGGCGGAGGTCTAAGTGGTGGCGGGCGACTCATAGCACTTTCCTTGTGATGATGATGATGATGATGATGGTGATGCTCATCGTCGCTCTCACTGTCTTCAGCGGCGAAAGGATCATATTTATCCGCTGTCTGAGCACCAGGCTCATGCCTCGAACCGCTTCTTCCCTGTCTGTGCTTCTCTTCTCTAGGAGTATCATCTATAACTAAATCTTCCCTATCGCTATCATTGCCTCTCTCGCTCTCGTCGAAGTCGAGCAGATCCGAAGGCGGCTCTGGCGGGGGCAGTAGCCCGCTATCAGCCTCCTCGTCACCACTCTTCTTCGGTATATCCAAATCGTCGTACATGCCATCGCCATCGTTATTCTGCGGCCTTCTATCAGGCGGTCCACTAAACTTCTGCGATGAACCGCTGTTCTGCATCATGGACATTCTTAGTTCTAAGGGCGGCGGTGGAGGAGGTATACCCGAGAAGCCTGGCCTGGGTCTATTGAACTGATTGGGCGGTGGCATTTGAGAATCTCGGCTTGGTGGTTGGGCGAAGGGGGGAAAATCCCGGCGCTCGTCCTGGTTGAAGTTAGGCGGCTGCGGGAATCGGTTACGATAGTTTGGCGGATTGCGGCCACGAAAGGGCGACTGCATACCCATTACGTTTTGTGGCGGCGCCGGTATATTTCGATTGTCGTAGTTCGACTGAAAGTTGGGCCCGCTGGGAGAGTAGTCTTGGGGCACGTTGCTCGAACCTCCATAGCTGTGTCTACCTCCACCACCGCCCCCGCCTCCTCCAGAGTAGGAATCGTTACCTCCACCTCCACCACCCCCGTAGCTGTGGCGGTTGTTGTCACGGTAGTTACCTCCGCCGCCGCCACCGCCACCGCCGCCGCTGCCACCACGGTAGTTGCCTCCACCACCACCGCGGTTGCCGCCGCGCGGATTATTGTACATCGGTGCCTGCTGGACGAGGTTGTTTGCGTTCACATTCCTCAAATCTAGCGGTCTATCTCCGCTATTTACAGGATTATTATCCTTATCTGGCTTTATCTTAATAGGACTGTTCTTATCATTGTTATTGTTATTATTGTTGTTATTGTTATTGCACTCGGGCTTGTTATCCTTTTTCGGTTTGTCGATGAGGAAGCTGCCGTCACTCTTGAGCGTAACCTTTGACTTCTTAGAGTGCCAAATCTCCTGGCTGTCGAGGATGCTGCTAAGGATGTCAATTGAGGCGGTACTTGACGACTCGGCGACCAAGGCACCCTTAGTCGCGAGCCGCCTCCTGGCACTGGCCATCGGTCTCATCCGGGACGATACGATGCCGATGCCACCGGAGCCAAAATCCACGTCTTCTTCGTAATCGGACCTGCGAATGGGGGATAAGAAAAACATAGGAGATATTGTGTTGTTCGACGACTTAAACGTCCTGGCTTTTCTTTTTTGTATATCGTATTCCATTGTTAGAGAGATACGTTTATGTATAATGTGTGGTATATTCATTGGGCCCGCGAAGAGGTTGTGAGGAATTTGCGAAATCCCGAGATTTTAGCTGTATGGTAATCATATAACGTCAAATAAATAGAGAATTTTCGTGTTTAATATTAGGTTGAATAAGCAGTGAAATGTAATTTAATTTAAAAAAGATTTTTAAATATGAATGTGTGCATGAAGAAAAATTGTGAAAGAAAAATGACTCTTTTCATTGTATAATCAGGAACAGGCGTAATATTCTATAAAATTTACTACATATTAAAATGGCAATAAAACGTGTAGTGGAATTAATAATTTCTTGTAAAAACTACTAAATATATAATACCTAGTAAATTTCACAGGTTGCCATCAATTCCGTCTCTCGCGTGAAAAGAAAACAGTAGTTTTTCTTACGCAATTTTACATATGTGATTGAAAATATTGTTTCAACTTTAACTTGCTAAAAATGCTTATAAAAATGGAATTTTTTACCAATAAATTGGGAATTATTTATTTATTGCAAAGATAAATCATATTATATTTCGAAAACACGCATCACTCACCTCTTCTTGGGTAAAAATTATATTATATGATTATATAATAAATAAAATATGTATATGTATTCTAAAATAGTATATAATAAAATTTAATTGAATAATTAAATTGAATTTAATTAAACCAATAAGTAGTGATTTTTAAGTTACCACCATTTAGAACAATGTGTATTGTGCGCAATATTATATATTTATAATTTTTCCTAATTATCGTTTGTCAGGAAATCTTAATTGATTTTCACGATTTTGTTTTCTGTTAATCTAACAGTAGAATTATGATATAACTTGTATACTTTGTACTTTGTTCCCCAATATAATAATTGAATCTACTCTGAGAAGTAAGTTTTCCTACCTAAACTAACTTGCAAGATTTATTTTCTTCCTGCAACTTTTTTGAAATCAGTCGCAGAGTAAATATTTTGCAGGATATTATGAAAAAATATTTTTTTTATATAGCATGCATATGAGCTAATCATTTATCACAAAATAAATATAATTGTTACTAAAAAATTGAGCACACAAACGAAATGAAAAGATATACAAAGAAAGGGAAAGGTGAGAAGCTGCTTCGATTGATTTTACTCAATGTATACAATTTAAGTCAAGAGCTAATTATACTATCAGTTAAGTTGATATATTTTTGGCTACATCAATATTCTAAAAAGTTTAGTATATGGCATCATATGTAACAAATTATAAGTTACATTTGCAGTTCTATCATTTAATATTATAATATGAAATTCCAAATGATTGTTAATATATCTCACTAAAGTAAAATATGTAAACCAGTATTTTTAAAAGAATTGCAAACAAATTTTTAAAATATTTATTTTAATATCCAATAATAAATATTAATAGGTATAAATGTTATATTCTCAACTTACTGATCTAACAAAAATATGAAAATAACTTTAAATTATTATTAAATTGCAAAATCAAAACTAACTAAACTAGATAGTTTAATCATAGTTTTAAAAAATAAAAGAAAATTAGGGTTAAATAATGGAAAAACTTTTCTAAATTTAATCATATTTCAAGTAGCAACGTAGGGACGAATTAAGGATGCTGTACACTAAAGTTCAATTTATTTGCATTTAATGTAACTATTTCGGCGGGCCTTACTCAGGTCCCGTAAGGGGGCTTTTACTTTGTAAAAGAAAATTTTTCGGAAAAAAAAAAAAAATTTCTGAACTCGTAATCTTTTGTCAGTAAAACAAATTGTTTACTGCCATTGCGAAAATATACAAAACGGTCTCTTGTGAGAACCTTGATCAACATATTTCGTCGTATTTGATCGTCAAAATAGTTTTAGAATTATTATATTATTTGATAGTCAATGCAGATTCTTGTAAATAAATACTTTCTAAAAATATAGGTTTTTTCAAACGGTAGCTGTTGCTTATATTAAAAGTTAATAATTTATTAAAACGCCAAGAAAATATTCTCTTATTGGTGTGAAGTTTCAAAAAATATATCATTGAGCTTAAGTGAAGCCATCTTAATGAAAAAGGCTTTAATTTTCTCGATATCTTAGTGTTAAGTAAAAAAAGTACTAGTTTGACAAAATTGATGAGATAGCGTTTGGATAGTATTACATAGAAACGCGGAAACTATCTAACAGCACCCTTTTTCCTCCCCCATTTCTCTAATAATAACAAATTAAAGATTTGATTTTCTAGCATCAAATCGTTATTCATCCAGTGAATTCGAGACCTTCTCTTTGAACCGCAGCAGCTTCTCCCAGTCAAGCAGATAGAGAACATTACACATCCAATGGAAAAGCGAGAAGAAAAAAAAAACCAGTAATATATCACTTGGTGAAAGGAAAGACTCACCCTGGTGGACTGTAGTCGAGGCTGAGGCCGCCGCCGAATAGGCTCACCTGGGATATGCCCGCCTCGTGGCGGGCCACCCGGATCGCCGAGTTCGAATGCAGCGGCCTTGAATCGCTGCGCACTGCCGGCACCAGCTGCACGGCGATGCCACCAGCTGCGCTGGCACCGACCGCCGCCGATGGTTTCACCATTTTCAACTGCGCGGCTAGTCGGCGTTTCGCCGTCTTCATAGCGGCGGCGACTGAGGCTACGGTGCGGACACGACGGCTCTTGTACTTCTGCAAAGAATGAGAAAGAATTGCGTTAATTGAGTATGTTGTTAAAATTCAAGATAATTTATTAACTATCGATATTAAATTAATAAATACCTAGGTATGTACAAAGAGTCTACACAAATAACCGAATTGAAATTCAAATGATAACCGTAAACTAATTTACAGAGCATTATTTACTCTTGAAAACTGAATTAAATTACAGATTTACGCATTTTTTATATACTTTTGCTTTTTCATGAAGTGTTTGGTATATTTTAGTATTTATAATTATGATTTCCGAAAAAAAATTTCAAAGATTCTCATAAAATTGATAATTATAAGTTACTACGTAGAAAATATTTCAAGAAGACTTTAGAAGTGAAGATAAAGTAAATTATTAGTTAAGAATGAAAATAGCCTTTTCATCAAAAGTATTACTTCATTGTATAAATTTAATTTTCGAATCATATTCACTCTTAAAAATTATTTGTTTTATGCTACCATCTTAAAGTTCTGGTGTTTTTAATACATATTAATATTTATGAACCTCGAGATCTAAATTGTCACTTTAAAAAATTTCTTTTCTAAAATTTAGAGTACTTCAAAAGAGCTTTCCAGAAATAATCAATAAAAAAGCCAAATGCGTTTACTTCAAATTGTTTTATTCACAAAAATAATTTTCAATTACAAGATTTACGAAAATGAGAGAAAAACCGAAAGTTTTTCAGTCTAGCAATAAATAATTAATAAACGCAATAGTAATTGAACGATAGTAAAAATTGTAACTTAAATTTAAGTGACTGGGCATTTGGCATTGATAAACGTTTATCTTATATCAAATATATAATGATCGACGTGGAAAGTCTTGTTTACAATCACTTTATCAATATTGACAGGGAAATGATTTTTAGTCATTCAAAACGAATTTAAAACACTGAGAAAACTTAGAATTACACTGGTAACATTAAAACTAACATTGCTTAATTGAAAGTGGATGTCACATTTGTATATACAATTTTGAAAATTATTTGATTCTATAGTTATTGTTATTGAAGGAATTTATATAAATACTTAAACAACACAGTGATATTTTTATGAAAAATGAAATATAACAATAACTATAAGAATAATTATTACAGCATTAATATAAACTCGTGAATTTAACTAAATGCATTTTATTTTAAATAGCTAACGGACTTCACGATTCATGAAATACGAATTTCTTGAAAAATATTAACTCAAGATTTTGATTCAACAGACTAACAATACGAAACAATTTAAGCTCTTCAGTTCTTGATTGAAATTTAAGACTAAAGCTTCGAAAGCGATGCCGTTTGAGTTTGGAGGACATTTCTTCATATTTTGTTCTTAATTATCGTATTTGCAAAAAAAAAAAAAAATAAAATTTTGCGGGTGCAGACATCTATAGAACAGTTCAGTCATATATTTTCAGGAATCCAAGCGGATAACCCAGTAAGTAAAATATATCGATTTTATCATTATCTATCTGAAAATGATCGAACATTCATTATTTATCTTCTAAGATTAGTAAGATTAGTCTCAGAATTTGATATTACTGAATAAAAATTTAGTAGAATACCTCTAAATATTTTTATTCTCATGAAATAGTTCTGAAACGTTTGAAAGTTGTAAAAGAAAATGGTATTATATCCTTGTATAAAGAGTTTGTAAAACAACAAAATTTGTAAACGTTAAACAGAGTTATAAATTTGTTTAAAATCGTTACTAAGAGAAAAAAGACTGAAAGTTCTCGGCTGTCATACACCATCAAAATTCATTAAAACATCAAACAGAGAGAGAAGTGACTGCAAACGTTCACATTTCGAACTCTCGCGGACCAACAGCGCGAGACGCTCAGTCTTCGTAATCACTAAGTCTTCGTACCTTGCGCCGCTTCTTCCTTCTGCCCGAGGGTCCACTGTTGTCCAGACTTCGCACATACGACACAATTTCCTCCATCTCGCCATTCTCGTTGACGTTCTGTATGCGCACTTCGCGTACCTCCTCGCGGCGGCTTGACGTTGTGCGCCTGCTAGTGGTCTTCCTTCTCTTGGTCTTCTTTTTCTTCTTCGTTCTCTTGGAGCGCGACGAGGAAGACGCGACGCGGTTGGCACCACTGCTGCGAGCGGCGGCTGCACGCGAGGTCGAGGGTCCCGGTACGGGTGAACCCCCGCCGCGGCTATTCTCGCTTATCGAATCGAAGCCCGAAGAGGTGAGACTCTGTTGTGCCAGTATGGCCGCGGCGCGACGGCGACGATCGACATTGGCCCGCACGCGTTCCGCCTGCCGGGTGCGCGGCACCGCACGTTGCCGCGGCGACGAGGCCAGCGCATTCGCGGCTTCCGCGGCGTAGATTTGCGCGCGCGTACGACCGTAAGAGAGACCGAGACGACGCGCTTCCTCCATTATGTCTGGCACCTCGAACAGGTCGATTTCGATCTGAAAATGAGAAATGCGTGACAGTGATGGGTGGAATTGCATCGGAATTGCCTGATTGCTAATGAAACTTCATCTGGAAATGTATCTTTTGGAATGAAACCCATTTTTCTAGATATTCATACAGTTTCTGGGCGTTTACGAAATTTATTAGAATGTCTAGAAATAATAAGCATAATCGCTTCATATATGAGAAAAATGGGCGACTTTTATTAGGACATTTTAATTTTTATTAGTAGTGTCAATAAGTGCATCGCGCGCCGTATCGTGGGCCAATCAAATTTTAGATCTACATTTCAAATCGACCAATCACAATCATTAGAGGTGACAATCTCAAGTCCATCTCTTTTTTTGTATAGCATTAGGATTATTTGAAAAATTTATTGTATTCATTTTTACGAAATGAATGTGTACTTGCGGTACTTTACCTTGCATTATGATTTGCCTTTAACAAAAATCTAGAATTTCTTTGGCTTTTTGAAAAAAATTTCGTTGCAAAATATAAAGTTATCTCTTATATAAGTAGATAAAAATATATATTACATAACTAGAAATAGATACTCCCCCGTCATCTGATGGAATTTAGTGATAGTGATTATTGATTAGTAACATTATTAAATAAAGAGTAATTACAATTGGTTTAATTTGTTGTTAAATTGTTTATAAAGATTCTTTAAAAATAATATGGGGAATTAATAAGTGTAGCCTGTTCCAATATTGTTAGTTCCTATTTTAATTTTAGCGTGATATTTAACTGACTTTGACTTTAGACAAATATCTTTTAAAGCAAGTTGAAATTCCTATAATTATCATTTTTTTATTGTTCTAAATAGACTTCTTGTAACGCCATTTTAATTCATTGTAATTTGTTTGATAATCGTGACTGCAAATACTTACGGTTTCAGCGTCGTCTTGAGTATTTCGAGAGCATTCTGGACAAAACCAGTGCTCATCGAGAGGAACTTCATCTATAGGGGGATCCAGGCACTCGAGATGGTAACCTGAATCGCAGCCGTCGCAAAGGAGCATTCTGTGTTCCCGATCGCACTGCTGACATATCTCGCAATACGTTGGATCTTCCTGAGCCTCTTTTTCCTGAGTTTGAGTTTCAATTGGCACTTTCTTTATGATCTAAAAATACGATGGATTAATCAACAATTGTGACCAAAAATTGGTGTAAGAAATTGAGGATTAAGTAATGGATCTGACATATAATGATTTATAGGATTCATAAAATTTACAATTTTTTCCAGAAATTCAGAAGAATAAATGTTATCATAATTCACATAAATACTGATAATATACATATATACAAATGCATTTTAAACATTTCTTTATTAATAATATTTTTATCTCGATGAAAAGGCCACATGACTCACCTTTCCACCAATCTTTGCTCTGACATGTATTAAATTGAAAGTTTGACGATCGACGGGGCAGGTATTGATGTTTTTGCTCCATTCTACGAGACAGTCGAGACAAAAACAATGCTCACAAGACGATGGATTTGCAACTTGCTGTTGGCGGAAGGATAGTAAACAGATAGGGCATTTTTCCGACTCGGCGTCACTGCTGCTTCCTGAGGATTTTTTCGGTGATTTTTTGCATTTGTTTTTGCAATGTTTGTCTGTGCCTCCTGATGCTTCATTGCTTAATTCATCTGCACTTTCCCAATCAGACTGCCATTCGGAGCTTGTGCTACCCCCATCTGAAAATACACATTTTATAAATAATTAAATAAAACTAAATTAACAGAACTAAAGTTGTAAAAAGAGAAATTTTCTTAATAGCTGTATAATATTAAAAATGATTTTGAATTAAAATTGAGTCTAAAAAGTATTTTTTAACTTTAAACAATTTATTCTTTATTGATAATATTTACCAATTATGTAAAAATGTTCTTGATTGATTGTAATACATACCAAAATTGACAGCTTCATTAGATGAACTGCTTTCATAGCTCGATTCATTTTCACTGGCTAGTTTCTAAATGGTAATCAGGATAGAATTAGAGACAGTCTTAGAAATAAACAATAAAAAATACAAGAACATTAAGTCTTACATGATTTTTCTTCTTCTGCACAGGTCGTGAAGGGACATCACTGTCCTCATCATTAGTCTCATCATCACTGACAACTCTCTGCATTATTAAAAAATGATAAACATAGATAAATACAAAAAAAAATTGTTAATAAAAAAATAAAAAATACTTTTCAGCAACTTACACCAACTCTTCGTTTTGCACGTTTATGAGTGTTTAGAAATGAATCACTGCTGCTATCACTATCAGACACAATCTGCCTTCGCCTTTTGGTAGGCTTTGGCAATTTTTCGCTATCACTAGACATTTTGAAATTTATTTTCTAAAATCACTTCCACTGCATCATTACCAGCTGATCTGAAACTAAACCATAAAATATATTTTAACATAAAGCTAAGTAAATAAGTAAATTATATTTACTAAACACTATTAACATAGAAGCATAACACTTTTTCTCAAGTTTTTTCCTACATTTCCAAGTAACAAAGGGAATGACTTTGCAAATTGAAAAAGAATACGCATTCTGAAATTAAAATAAGATCAATTTAATTGTATATTTGTTTATCATGACTGCACTTGTACAAATACTATAGACAGTATACATAGATATACAGTTAAAATTCAATCAAAAGAAAAAATAAATAAATAATTGCTATTACACCTTATTTCAAATGTTAATCATGTTAGCTTACTCTTGTCTTGTTCATACCTTTGGAGTAGTCAGCATGAACAAGACATAATTGCAATTTCAATTGCAATGTTTAGGAATTTTACCATTTCTTACAGATTTACAAATTTTATATAAATCTTGCCCAACCTAAGACTGTATAACTATAACTACAGAAAATATCATGTTCCATCTATATCAGTGCCTATGAATCCAAAATTAAAAGGAAACACACTCGTGGCTCCTTGCGCATGTAATTAACATGCACAGTACTTGACCTTACAGACAGGTCTATGCAACCTTAACATCCACACTCACACATCTCCCCTATCAGGCTTCTGGGTAAAGTAAGAACCAGCTACTGCCCGTCCCCATACCCTTGGAGGCATTGGTACCCTGCACCACTACTTGGCCATTCCTTTCACCCGGTCACTGTGCCAACCCACACACCACCAGAGTGCATTCACCATAGGCGCATTAACCTCGGGTAATCGCTCGCTTTTTTTTTCATGCGTCATCCAAGCGGACCCCAAGAAGCGCGCGGCAACGGAAGGAGCCTATGTCTGCCCTGCCAAGTAGGACCAGAACGCGAACTGGCGCGCGCGCGCGCGCGTCTCGTCAAGCAGCGTCCCCCTGAGGTACGTCGCGCGCCCCTTTTGCTCCGTTGTCTTCTTGACCCCCCAGCCTTCGATGGAAGATGCGCTGCAGGTGGATGATGGCTCCGTCCGACACGATGCAGGAACTGCCCCTCGCGGGTCACACGTACTTGTACACACGCACACAGAAACGGACAGACATACATATATACACACACACGCACACCTACACAAGCGACCGCCAGAGCATGCGACACACAGCCGAAGCTGCTTTTGCTATGCCTACCTCGCGTCGTCGTCGACGTTCCTGCAAACACAGCGTCGTCGTCTCTTTCGCAGTTAGCATCCACGAAGACGACGATCGTCCGGAGCTACAGGGAAGGAGTGTGCGTTTGTGCGCGCGCCTATGGCGACGAGGCCACGGACATCTTGGGGAGAGAGACTGCTACTCTCGCCGTCGTCGCTGGCTCCCTCGCTCTCCGAACAGCACACGTACTGTACTAGTGTACTGACGAGACTCGTGAGAGAGAGACAGAGTATCCCCCCTCTTCTCCTCACCGCCTCTCGCGTCAGCCTCCTCTCTAGCGATGTATATACCTCGCTCTCTCTTGCTTGTAAACGTATATTTGTGCGATATGAACGTCGTGTCGTCGTTCGTCGTCCTCGGTGGGTATATCCAGCCGCGGTGCCGCTACACCGCGATCGGACAGACGCTGCTGATGCGACGTTGCTGCGACTGCTTGCGCTTCGGAAAGCTAAAGAGTCGAGTAGGCTGTAAGACCGACCTCGCCCCCACCACCACCACTTAGCACAGGGTTGAGGTCAACTGACGTGTCTCATGACACGTTCTCACGACGATGGCTTCGCCCTTATATTTTCGCTGGGTATAAACAATCCTGGGCGGAGTTGCTTCGAACTCGCTGGTAATAAGAAGTCGGAAAATGCTGTCTGCTTCGAAGATGCTTGCGTATAAGATAGGGCTGGATGATTACTTGGGGAGAGTGCACTATCTGGTCACGCGCTGTCCACTTGCGTCCCAGTTTACGCGTATATGTTTGCGCTCTCTCCCTCTCTCGGAACGTTTCGTTTCGCCTACGTAGAATTGTTGGTACCTATATACACGGTTGTGTATATGTATACAACATTTCTCCTCTCACTCGGTATTATATCAGCTAATAAGGCATTTGTAACGCTAACGTTTAAGTTCATGTTATTGCGTCGGTGCAACGGCCGAACGTCATCGTCGCGACGTCGCCTCTCTCCCTTTCTCCTCTTCTTTTGCAGAAACGATGATCCTATATTTTTTCTCCCCGTAGATGGATGTGGTGCGGTGTTCGCCGAAGAGATGCTCCGCAGAAGCGCTCGACGTAAGGTTCGTCTTTCGTGTGCACGCACGCGCGAATTGACAGGACGTCGTTGGCTTCCGGCTCGTCGCGTGGAGGATCGACGGGAAAACTATAGAGTTTTCCGGGCGGTTCCTGGGCGTTTTGCGGAGCCGCGAGATCGAAGGGTTTCGAAAGTACGATGGATATGGTTAGGGAGGTGGAATGACTGAGAATTTTTTAGGTGTTTGATGCGGGAAGGTTTTGCGAGTGCGGCTTTCGTCGAAATGCTAACGGCGCCTCAACGGTCGAGAGGATCGAATGCGAGGGACTTTCGGGCTTATATTTGCGCGGGAATTCCGAGGGACTATGCCGTTTTTTAATTAGTTGTTTATAGCAATTGATTAAAATAATTTTATTTATTTTATTAATACGTTTAAAAAATATATACGTTGAACATTAAATAGAAATATTTTTTTTATTACATTTTTATTAATGTTTTCCATTGATGTTGGTTATACTTATCTCTCTATTGCTAATTTTGTTTAAAAAAAAATGAATAATTTTTTTTTTATCCGTGTAATTAGGGTGAAAACTAGAAAAGAAATCATTTCTAATCCAAGGTGAATGTACTTTGTATTACCAGATAAAATATAAAAATTATGTTGTGTAACAAGTACTAATAAGAAAAAAAAAATTTAACATGTTTTAACTAGTTTTTTTTTTTAATTTTAATAAAATTTTTTATGAACGTCGAACAATAAAAAATAATCTAATGGCAGAAGGGTCAACAACCGATCAATTGTAATACTTATTTACTAATGACGCAATAATTTATGGTATATCACTTATATATTAATGAATTATATAAATAGTTTTTTGATAATTTTGTCCGTTATTTGTACACCCTTTAAAAAAAACATTTATTTCTTCATACAAAAAATAAACAAGATAAAAACTGTAAGTTATGTACAAACAAAATCAATTTGCAACTAAAAAGGCAACTCTTATCCGTATGATAACAAATAGACTATACGCTTCACTTCTTCCCACCTTCTAAAACACCATTGCATGTGCAACCGTTTAGAGCAAACCAAAACAGGCATCCTTTTACGCTTTCAGAGGTGAGTCAAGAAATCAATACCCAGGACCCAGCCTTGCCACTCTCCGCTCCGCGGTGCAAACTGCCGTTCAAAAAAACGAGCTAGTGTCGAACTGTCGACCTATCGAAACCTCGACTCCTCCGGCCATTACGACTAACGACACGCGCATCTCTGAATGCGCGCGCAGCCCCTGTATGATCGCGAGAGCGCTCGCCTGCGTTCGTGTGTTCTTTCGGATCTAAGAAATCTGCCATCATGGGTCGTATGCACGCACCTGGGTAAGAAAAACCATAATTTTTCCTTTTTTCCATGCGAATTTGTTGATGCGCCCGCGGAAAATAAGTCGCGGATTTACGCAAGCTTTCGAATGATCGGTATTTGGTCGGGGAAGCCAAAATTTTCGCGAGTTTTAACCTGCAAAACGGAGCTGGCCCCGTGGCCATGTGTTCGGCATTTCCTCCCGACCTTTTCCGTCATCTGCATATTTACAATTTTTCGCAAATACGACTCGTTCCCTGTTGTTGCAAAAAATTACCTAATTTTTGGAGTTGAATAAAAATGCCGTCTTGGTCGTGGATGCCGAGTTGTTTACTATGTTTTTCGATAATGTTTGCTATAAAGAAATTTGAGGTTATTTTTATGAAGTGTCCATGTACTATAATGGTTTACTAACACCAAGCTTTGAGTCTTTCACTCTTTTTATTGTAATATTCACTTTCAGAACTATAAGCATTAGCTTCTTAATTTATTCGAGTTTATTTATCTATTTATTTTTTTTAATTATAAAAGTTTTAAAATATATTTAGCAATTAATATTTAGGTTTGCGTCTTATTACTGAATGCACTTTATAGTTTCAAAAAAAGTTTATCGACCTGTATTATATGAATACATGTCTTATTATATTCTGTATAATAATTATCTCATTAAAATATTATTTTTTCAGTAAGGGTATATCCCAGTCAGCTTTGCCGTACAGAAGGAGTGTGCCTACATGGCTGAAGCTCACCCCTGAGGATTGCAAAGAGCTGATTTTCAAGCTAGCAAAGAAAGGCCATACACCATCACAGATCGGTAAATAGAGTTTTCTTAATTTATCGTTTATTAAATTGCAAGCACCAGCTGAGATTTGACTGTATCTAGTCTTCTCTCTTCCTATATGTTTGCTACAGTAAAGTAGCTAACGTTTGAGGTGATTTTGGTTTTTCAATACCATAATTATTTTAGGTAGTTAGACGACAATTTTAATAAAAACTATTGTTTAAATTTGAATCGTTTAATGTAATTTAAACGTAAAATTTTTATAAATGAAACTGTCATGTAAAACTTTTTAATTTCTGTGAATAATTCAATTAATTATTTTGTTTATCTTACAGGTGTTGTACTCCGTGATTCTCATGGAGTAGCTCAAGTACGTTTCCGCACAGGAAACAAAATTTTGCGAATTGTTAAAAGTATGGGACTTGCACCAGATCTCCCTGAAGATCTATACTATCTCATAAAAAAGGCCGTAGCAATTCGAAAACACTTGGAAAGGAATCGTAAAGATAAGGATAGCAAGTTTCGCCTGATTTTGGTAGAATCCAGGATCCATAGGCTTGCCCGATATTATAAAACCAAGGGAACTCTCCCACCAAACTGGAAGTACGAGAGCTCGACTGCCAGTGCTCTTGTGGCTTGATTTTATATCTTAATATTAAAATAAATATTATAAAAAAATCCGTACATATTATGTATTATCTATTTTTTAAAAACCCGTCTATATTTACAAGGTGAATAAAAATGTTTATTTTCGCAAAGTTTATTATATCTTAAAATAAACAGCTGTATGTAATGAAATTATTAAATACAACTAAATCACTTTTAGTACATGAATAATTAAAGTTGATTACTTTTTTTAGTATTAATGTTATAAAGTTAAATAAAAGTTTGCAATAGAATACTTTCTAAATTGTTTCTATTTATTAAAACTAATATTATTTGGAAAAAATTTTCCTAACAATTTAAAGCATTTTGATGAGGAAAAGATAAACTGACAAAAATGATTTCTCTTAAATACACAAATTTATTATTTTTATATATTTTACAAGATGATCCTGACACTTTCTACAGTGTGCTGTACAATTCGAGATCCTAATAAAGTGCTTATAATACAAGATTGCAAGCCATAAAAAATAGTTAAATTACATTAGTTTGTACTCATATATACAAATCATTTGAGAGCTCTGCAAAACATCAGTTTAATGAGTTGAGTATTGCATGTATCCTATGCACTAATGGCCCTCCTTGTAGTTTTTCTGAGCCTTCTGCCACTTGGCCACCATACTCGACATTTCTTTCTGCTTCTTACCGATTCCGGTTTTAAGCTATAACAAAAAAGAAAAATTTTATGATTAACATCGATATTTCAGAATGAAAGTTGATAGATAAATTTAGTGTACTTAATCAAAAAATTTCATAAAACACAGAATGTAAAGAAAAAAACTACTTTGCAATGTTAACATAAACTACTCTTGAAAGAGTTATCAAGTAAATTCTGAAGAAAACAAATAATAGTATTCACCTTCTTCTTCTTCTTCTCCTTCATCTCGCCGGCGAGGTCGGCCTCAGCCGGAGGCACTTGCGGACTAGGCGATGGCACAGCCGCCGACTCCGCAGCTGGCCTCAACTCTACGGCTGTCGCCGTAGCCGCGGCAACCGCGATCTTCTCCTTCTCTACGTCGGCGCTCTTCTCGATCGACGCGATGTCACTGTAGAATGAGTTAATGACCGAACCCAGCGATGTATCGTGATGATGATGCTGTTGATGAGGTACCTTCATGGGCGGCTTAGCGATCACCTGGTTGTTCTCGTAGACGCGCGCGTACTCGGCGGCCATGTACTGGGCCACGGCAGCTTCCTGGCCCGAGAGTCTGGCCACGAGCGCTTGCTGAAATAGGAAATTTCAAGTTAGAAAAAGATTTTTGATGAATGATAGATATATTGAAAGTATTTACACGTATATATATTATATGATACTAATAGGTATACTAATGGCTATATAGAAATATTTAAAAAAAAATTTCCTTTCCAAGTTCTAGCACGAAATTATGAGCTCATATAATAAAACGCACTGCGAATTTAAGAGTTTTTTAAAAATTCAATTGAAATATTATTATTTATAATTTTGCATCGACGAATAAACGATTTATTTAACAAATACTTATATTTTATCATCTCTATCACTGAAACAGAATAGGAAAATTATAAAAATATGCTTCATCGAATTCAAAGTTTCATTTCGCTCTCAAATAAACCTAATAAAATATTTATGATAATAGTTGACCAAAATATTTGTTCAATGAACTAAACCATAGGTGCAAATACATATAGCTTTCTTGATCCGTCAAATGTTTTTTTTCTCGAATAATACCCACGTTATGCAGATGTTGATGATAGGCCGAATTATACTGCATGAGATGATGCCCGGACATGAGGGCCGTGTGATGGGGATGGTGGGACGAGAGTATGGGTATGCCGGCGCCAGCAAGGGTCGCCGCGTAAATGGGGTTTGTCTGTTGGGCGCCGTACAGTACGCCGGCTTCCAGAGCCGAGGTTGGTAGCGTGTACGACAGCTCCGGTGGGTCGACCCCGGGTGGCAGCGGCTCCGGTTTGTTGTCCTTCGGTGTATCGTCTGTGAACCAAAAAAAAGGGGATAGTTCATCATTGTGATCAAGTTGTAGAATATTTTACAATTAAGAACTCGGTTTGCGACTCTAATGAATAAAAGGGTAATAGCATTTTCTAATGAAATTTTAAGATGGCAAACCATGCATTATGATTCTACTGTTTATATCCTGTTTATGAAAATCAGTATCTAATAATCAGAATTTTCAGATATAGTAAATAATTCTTTTTCTATACAATAGATACTTTTAATAATAAATACTTTTTTTCACTCACCTGCGTTTCTTGAGCTAGATGTCTCAGGGCTACCCTTGCGTTTCTTGCCGCGCTTCATGTCCTCGGCGTAGATACGCGGTGGCGGCGGTGGACTCGGACTCGAAATCACCGGCGGCGGAGGCGGTGGTATCGTTGGCTCGTCCGGCTCCGTCGACGGCGGTCGAGGTGCCTGTGACTGATCCGATTCCTTTCTGTCCTTGCCTAGTGCCACTGCCTGGGCGCTCATTTCTATGGATAGATATAAGTGTTAGAATTGAATTTCGAGAGAGGGTTCGATTTTTTTTTTATTAATGTTTGGAGTGTAAAAATTTATAAAAGAAACAGTTTCTGGTGTTTTAAAAGTAAAAGAAGATTAATGACTCCAAAATAGGTACACTATTTTTTTCTTAATTGTCATAATCAATAATGATTAAGTAATATTTTTTTTTTATTAATTGATAACACAAGTGTTTTTTGTTAAGAAAAATAGTCTCTTTCAGTAAGCCCTGATCATCATAGAATGTATATTATTTGATGATAACTAAATGTATGTTGAATGCTGAAATATCAACTATATTGAAAAGATTACTATGACATTGAATAAGTAAGTGCTTTTTTAAACTAGATCTAAAAAAAGTACTTAAATGATAAATTTATCTACTTAACTTACATTACAAGAGATTGCAGAAAAGGTCGTTGTATAAGTTCTTTAGAAAGAAAAAGTTCTTAATTGCACTTGAGACATTAAAACTAAGAACACGGCTTACGATAATACGTACAACGTATATCTTTTACAACTTTAAAATTCGCATAAAGAAAATAAAAATGTACTACGTCTACACAAGTTTAAAGCTGTTATGACTTGGTGACTTTCTTTATCAATTTTAGTATAATCTTCAAGTACGTTTTTATTACTTTTTTTCATAAAAAAGTTGTACATAAGCATGCGACTCACCGATGATGGGGGCCTCGACGTGCTCGGGTGGCGGCGGTGTCGTGCAGAGTTCCATCTCCTCGGCGCCGCCAACGATGTCGGCCTCCGGGTACGTCCACTGGGCCTCGCTCGTCGTGGCGTTACGGTAATAGTAGCGCTTGTGCGACCTAAACAGCGCGGATGATCACCCAACAGATAAAACAAAGCCACATGAGAGCACAACTGGTTGTAACAATTTCGTCTCGCTATTCTTACTTTCATTTTCTCTCTTTTTTATTCATTTATTTATTTTTTTTTTAATTCATTTTCCATATAAAGGTATACAAGTTCGTATACCGATAACATTTTTTTTTTGTTTATATTATATACAGATACATGATTAATGGTACTTTATATAACATGTAAACGTTAATAAATGAGTTTGTGTGTGTGTGTTGTGTGTATGTATAATAATATATACTTTCGTGTAATTGCCATTATTGGTGTCCCTACCTGCTCTCGCCGTACCATCGGCAGTCCTCTCTCTCACTCACGCCTGCAAAGAGATATTTTTTTAATCGCTTACACGAAGGGGCCAAAAAGAAGAGGCTCCCTTTCAAGCCGAAACTTCGCCGCAACAATGTTCCCCCCGCTAGTTTTCGGGGCACATTCGCGCGAGCTGAGGGTGTGTGAGTGTCTGCATTTGTCCCTGCTTCTTTCGTCCTCGTCAATTATATAGGTATGTATATTTTAGATAGATTTTTTTTTCGGGTGTACAGGCAAACTCAGTCTCTTCACAGGACACAGTATGGGTGTATCGTCACCTGATTTCTCTTTCGGAGTTTGTTTTTGATTGTTGATGTCGTTTAAAAAAGGGTTAGTACATAACTGCGAAATGCATTAGTCATTTTTTTTCTCATTGTGAATCAAGTTTTATTGGTTTTTCGTTATCACGGTACACAAGTGTTATCAGCGTATGTATATTATTTTATCGTTGTTAAACAAAAACGTGAGTGGAAATCGATAGATACTTGGAGCAGCTGGGATGTTTCGTTAGGTATCCATTGGTATATTGGTCACTGAGAAAAACTCGTGTAGGTATATAACTTACTTTTTGAAAAATCAGGCATAACTTTGATTTTTCAAGCCAAAGCAGCTCACAAGCTGTTTTAGTTGATGTGAAAATAAAAATAAAAAAAATGACTTTGAAAAAATGAAACTGGAAACAAAAATTGTAATGAACTTACAACGATTTAGTGCAACATTTTCAATATGTGCTCTTATATAAAGATATATCACAGTTCAGCTGACTTTGGTTGGTAAATACCACAAAGCAGCGTTATAAAATTACAAAAATACAACTCACATGAGAATTGGCTTACATCTACATTAATAAAATGAATACAAAATAAAAGTAGTAGTGTACTCAAAGATTAATAAAAAAAAAAAAAAAAATAATGAAAAACGGTAATTAGTCGAAAACTAATTTATATCTCATATAAAAAATATTAGCATTCCTCTTCGCCCAAACAGAGTATTTTGCATTTAATCATGCAAAGGTACATTGCACATAGGTAATACCAACGATCACAATTTAATTTTGCCCATAAATGCAAAACACTTTGTTCCTGGACGATTAGTCGCCCTCCGCGCGTGTCGGGGAGGACCTATAACAGCCAAGACAAATTAGAGATCACCAAAATCACTTACTGTTTGTTTTACTTCCGCGAGAATTGCTTTTTTTCTACTTATCCTGTTAATTACATTATATATATCTCACACTCATTCACTCGCACTCGTTCTCACTTTCACCTATATACAGCGGTCGTGCACTTCAGTTTTCTCGCGAAGACGATGAAGGGCCTTTGCTCTGACGTCAAGAAGGAAGGTCTATGTCGGCACAATTACAAAATAAAAGTATAGTGTCTTGATACAAGTACCCCGAGGTAAGATTATTCTTTTCGTTGGGGAAAAAAAAAAGAATGTTATACAGTCAATTGGAAACTGAACATTCATTCGTCGTATTGTTGCACCAATCACTGTTATTTTATAAGTTAATAATGTGAGAGTGCTTGAGAAAAGTTAATGTTCTTGAAGAATAATTACATCACAAAAGCATATGAGGAAACATTGCAAGCAAATATTTTTGCAATAGCATGTACCTTATACATAAAGATAATTATATTATTATTATTATTATTAAAAGTTGATAGTTGTGAATGACAAATTATTATAAAATGTAACAATAACTACTTAATTTAACTGGTTTAAATATTTTATTTTTTAACAAAGTTGTTCAATCATGCACAAACCCTTTCATGAGGGATATTTAAGAAATAAACAAGTTTTTTTTTTATAAAATTACTTTAGAAGTATTCACATGTATTTCAAGCAGTCTTTAAATTAAATTTAACAATTTAATTTTAAAATTTTAGCAAACTTACACTTCTCGGTACAATATAATCACCAGTCCCTTGCTTTAAAAGGGTTTATAAGTATCGTGAGTGTAAAGAAATAAATATCAATCATTATAGTAAATATGTACAAATACATAAAACTGTAAGAAAAATAATGAATAAATATCTATGATAAAATATCCGCGTAAAAATATAATAATGTAACTAATGTATATAAAAATATAAATATAAAAAATAAATATTTCCCTTTCTCTAAAAAAGTCATCTAAAAATGAATAATTATATAAAATTTCTCACAGCCATTATATACTTGATCACGTATCTGACCTCCTCGATCCCCCAATAACACACATTTTTTCCAACTTCATATAAAGGAACAAAACGATAAGAAATGTAATACAAAACATATAGAAAAGACAGAGTTAGGAAAAAACGAATCAAAGCGAGGAAGGCTGACAAAAATGGAAAAAAAATTCATCTAACTAAAAAACTACGAGACTCGATAAATATGAACGCATACAGATGAGCAGTGCAACGGGTAAGAAACGTATGCTTTTCTGTATAATAATAAAAATTCAGTAGACGATTACGAAGGTATTCGGCAGCGGTCGGAATAAAGATAGTTCGTCGGTATAATTATTGATTGTATTATAGAGCATTGCTGTAGGTTACCGTACCTATCCCACTGACACTCCCATCCTGGCGGTGCGGCCGTTTGCTCGAGGCGTGTCAGCTCGCAGCCGGTGCCCACCAGCCAGTTGCGCAGGTACGGTTCTTCCAGGGCGCCCGATTCCCAGGCGCACAGTAGCGTCTAAATAAACATACATTTTTATGTAATTTTGCTGTATATTAGATAAGATATGCTATGTGGATGGAGTTTAAAATAAACATTCGTTATCATGATTGATAAAATCGCTAGTAGGATTTTTTCAAATCTTAATGCGTCTGGGGAACGAGGAAAAGCACTCATAATTAAGTAGTTATATAAATCGTGCAACGTATACAAATTCACAAAAATAATGATATTAAATGCGCGTGTAGATGATAACCATTTATCTTCATCTACGATATTTTTCAATATAAGCTACATTAAACTTTGTTAAAAGTATCAATGTACCAACTTATTCATAAAAAAAAACTCACCTGTATTTGTATAGCCATGACTTGAACAGCAGATGCGGCGGGACTGCCCTCGGATAAGAACTTGAGCTTCTCCATGATGGGCTCGGTGAGGCTGCGCATCTCCGTCTTCTCAGCTTCGGTTATTTCTTTGGTTTTGGTGGTAGCGCCGTTACTGGCACTGCTCTCCTCGTCCTTAGCACCCTTAACGAAGGGGACGGCATTGCGTTTGCTGTCAGCGTCCGACGTAGACTTCGCCGTAGACTCGGACTCGGGCGTGCCTTCTTTCGCGAAGCCCAGACCTCGACGTTCCGCCGGCTCGGTCGGTAGTGTGTTAGGGCTGCTCGCGGATTCTTCTTTGGTTTGAGCTGCGTCTGGCGTTTTACTCTTGTTTGGTGCGACTGGGGGGTGATAAGAAGGATTTTAGTTTTTTGAAGAATTATATTTTTTTTTGTAGAAAAATAATAAGAGAAAGTATTTACCATCGAACGCAATACGCCGTTTTCGTTGGAAAGCTTTTGTTGGAGGATCGAGGCTCTCCAGAAATTTATTTGCCTTGGTTTCAGTATCCAACTTACTCTCATCCGGCTTGTCCTCGCCGCTGTTACTTTCAGCGGCATTACTATTCTCTTCTGGTTTGTCCTCAGGCTCGGTATTCCGGTAATCGTATATCCTGATGCTCCCCGCGTTCGTTTCAAGCCGCTTGACTCGTTCGTTCGCCGAATTCGAATCGTTACTGGCTGATGTCTCGGGAATGGGAAAGAGTGGCTTGTGTGGTTTGCGCGGTGACTCTTCCTCGCCGTCAGAGTCATCCTCATATCCCGGGACTAATGACAGTTTCAGGTCCTTCGCCTTGTAGTCTTTATCCCCGTGAGATTTCGACGAATCGTTTTTGAGATTGCTACGAAGGAGTTTCGCTTGGTTCTTTAGTCGTTGCAGTATGTCCTCCTCATTGGAGCTTATGTTGCTACTTAAAGGTGGCTGTTTAGGCGTTGAGACATTCTGGAAAAGGATATAAGAAAGATATAAGATATAAGGAAGAGTTTGTAGATCAAAGGGGATACTCATTAATTAAAAAATAGAAAGAATCTTACTTGTGAAAGTCTATCGCTCAGCTTTTGCTTGTTCTGCGGCCCGTAATGCATAGGAGGTAAAGACGGGCCAGCGATTTGCGGCGGAGACTGCGGTTTTCGCGGCTGATCCTGTGACGCTGTAGGAGGTTTTATTTGTGAGGATTTCGACGGAGGCTTCTTTAGGCAGGATTTCTTCTGTGGTTCATCGTGTTCACTTTCCTCTGATTCACTCTCTTCGTTGCCGAATGACGTTATCATTTCAATTTTGCTAAAGAGAAAACATTTTTCAATAATACTGTCAATTTCACTAATTGTACAAGTATAAAGTATCAAATTGTTTCACATACCCTTCATCATCCAAACTCCTATTTCCTTCAAAACCTGGAGATTTTTGGAGATTTGGTTTTGTTGGTGGCTTTGCAGGTTTGTTTACAATGCCAGCCTGTCTGTTTCGATTCCTAACTACAACTTCCTTTGGTATCATACCTTCTGGAATATTACTTTGTGACTGAGAAACTGTAAAAAGTATTATTATATATTACATAATGTTTAGTTCAATTTAAAAAAATGTAAAATATACGAAAATAAACTACACACATTTATTTGAGGACATATTTGGCCATTGTGGAATGTTTGAACCATGTGGTGCACCAGCTTGATTCTGAGATTGCTTCTCCTTAAGCGCTTTGAGCTCTGGCGGTACTTCCCATGTGACCTGATTGGACTGTGTGTGCCAGTAATATGGATATCCTGTTTGCTCATCAAAACACTCTTGCCAATCTATAATATTAAATTAAATTAAATCAGAAGATTACTTTTATAATAAATAGACCCTCTGTAGTTCAAAGTATAAATTTGCGAAACATACATGAACCTGGATGCTGCATGGATGAGTTTGAATTTTTATTATTATCGGGAGCAATTGACTGTATTTCCTAAAAAAAAGGAACAAAATAATTCATAACAATAATTTAATAATATAAAAAAGAAAGATATACATAACACCACAATGTGCAATGTCACTAACCTTTAGGAAATCGTTAACTTGGTCATTCAATGCGTGTGCTCGTGGCCTTCCGTCCTCAGTCTCGCTGTCTGAATTATATTGCCCTACCAGACCAGCTAGTGGATTACTTGGTGATCCATTCTGTGAGTGACCTAAGAGCATGAATAAAACATGAATCAATATATGTTTTTGGAGAATCAATATTCCCTATATATTATAGATCAAGAGGACCCAAAAATAGAATTGCCAAACACATAAGGTCACTCATTTCAGCTTGTCACACCTAAATATATGTATATACATCTGCGAATACAAAGAGAACAGTGGCGGCAAAAACTATATAAACACTTACGTTCGTTCGGCCAGCGTCTCCTGGGTGAGTCAGATTCGCCGTTGATGTCCAGCACATGCTTCCTTTGCCGGCGCTTCATAGTCTTCCCCTCACGCGACCGAGACGCGTCTACCACTTCGCATCACTTTCCCTATTCTTCCGCCGTATTAAAGATATTTCGTGCTTAATACACTCGCTATTAATCTTATTAAGAGGGGATCGAAAGTTTAACCTTATTCTTCGATCGCCCGCGGCAATCTGTCTCTCTGCCTCTCCCTCTCCTTCTTAACGTTATTTCGAACCTTATCTTGTTCTCCCGAATTTCCGATCTCGACTATACTTATGCTCCGAATTAACCACACTTTTTCCACCTTACATGCGAATCAAAGAGCACTTGACGTCGGCGTCACCCCCGAACGCGCAATTTTTTCGCAGCAAGAGCTAGCTCGATACTCTGGTCTCTTCGCAAGCTTTGCGCTGAAAACTACCGATACCTATAGATATACCTATAACACTATTTCTCCAAAGCGCAAAACATATCACTATATTCTACGAACATAACCTCATATAGCTGAGTTGCTATATTAGTGAACGAGAGGTCGAGAGCGAGCGGGCGGCTGGATTCTGCGCGGTGTTCGTGGCAAACATGGCCGGGCGAGGAGGTGTGTGCGATGAATTAGGGTTGGATAGGAAAATGAAGAGTCGCTGTGGAAATTAGTTCGTCTGTCGTGAAGTATTTTTGGGACAGTGGAGACGAGGCAGTCGTGGCTGCTAGCATGGTGAGATGATCTGTTATGGAGATTTTTTTTTTGGAGGGGGGTGATGAAAATATGGGATGTCAGAGGTGTTTGGATTGGATGGATTGACTTTTAAATTATGTTGAGTGCTTATAGTTATGTTTTTCTGTGTGACAAAAAATAAAGTAATAGTAAGGGCTTAATAAAACATATTTTAGTTTGTAGAAAAGCGACAAATAAACTGATGGAAGTGCATCTAATTGAATTTTCTAGATTGAATTACCAAGTGATTTACTTACTATTTGATCTCTATTTTATCTAATTTTTCAGTGTGTTTTAAAATAGAAAAGTTTTCAACTAAAATTCAACTCATTTGTTATTCTTAAATATTTTAATTTTTATTACAGAAGAATCAAACTAGAAGATACCAAAGAAGAAAAGATTTGGTACAAATCAAGCAAAATAAATAACGCTGTGGAACAGCTCAGTGAAAACAAATTTTGTACATATGAATCAAAGGATTTTAGATATATTTCATAATCAGCGATCATGGCAGGACCTGTAAGTGTACCAGATAATTTGGTCAAATGGGATTCGGCAAAAGACCCTCTGGCCCCGCTTAGTAATAACCAAAAATTAAAACTTTCATCTCTGGAGGATGAAATCAATTCATTGGATCCTGTTAATTTAAAGGCACTCTCAAAAACTGATCCATCAAAGGTATAGCAAAATATTTTTCATGTTTGTCATTATTACCATAAAGAATTTGAAAACATTAAATCATATTTAAAATTTAATATTAGAATATTGTATAAAGATAAAGATTTATATTTCAATTTTTAGCAACATATTCAATCTACAGAACCAACTGATGCAGAAAATGTCAAGCGCATTGAAAGTTATCAGGAACTTTTGCTATGTTATTCAAATTTGGAGCAAAAGCATATGTCATCAGAGGACACCAAGTATGTTTCCTACCTAGAACAATTAAAATCAAGAAGAGCTGAATGTCATGACCTGTGTGTACAGATTGAAAGTGTGTTGGATGACTTCTCTTCCTTGTCTAAACAATATACTCTAGTATCGGAGAAAACAACATCGTTACATGAAGCTAGTGAGCAATTAATATCGGACCAAGAAAAACTCATCGAATTTGTAGAAAGGATAGCTGAACATGTTAAATATTTTAAAGAAGTGGATTATATCATGGATAAATTGGATGCATCTACTTTATCTGTAAATAGCGAGATTTTCTTCAACTTATTGAATCAGGTTGATGCAAACATGGACTTTATGCAGAACAATCCTACCTACAAAGAAAGCAATACCTATTTAGTCAAATACAGACACTGCCAATCTAAAATCATAACTCTCATTCAGAATTACATTTTCAAGCTCTTTACAAAAGCTACAGAGAGTATTCTGAATCCGGAAAAAGAAAACGAAAACCTTCAAAAGAACCCTGACGCCGCATTGGCGTTATTTTACGGAAGGTTTCAGTCCATCCTACCCAAAGCTAAACCAGTGATTGAGCAAGTCGAGGCGAAATCTAGCAAACGTCAGGAATACGAAACTCTGCTTCTTGAATGTCATCAACACTTTCTCAGTCACCGAGGCTTGGTGCTGGGACCTAGTGTACAAAAAGGCCTACAGTCCATAAAAACGAAATACAACGGCGACCACTGCAGCCTCGTTCGACACTCCTGCTCCCTGCTACTGCACGCCTCCATCGACGAGTACCGACTCTTCTACCAGTTCTTCAGCAGGCCGTCACCTGCCCTTACGTCCTTCGCCGAGAGCCTCTGCACGTCTCTGTACGACACCCTTAGGCCCTTCATTATCCACATCAACCATCTGGAAACATTGGCTGAAATCTGCTGTATCCTAAGGATCGAGATGCTGGACGAGCACGTGCAGAACAACACCGAGCCACTGCAGGGCTTTGGTAACGTCTGTCTTCAACTGCTGCACGACGTACAAGAGAGGCTTGTCTTCAGGGCCCATCTGTACTTGCAGTCCGACGTCGCCGGCTACAATCCATCGCCCGGCGATCTGGCCTACCCTGAGAAGCTCAAGATGATGGAGGACATTGCTGAGTCCATCCGAGAGGAGAACAGGCAGATGAGGATGAAGAAAATATCGCTATCGTCAATGGAAAGCGGCAACAGCAGCAACGTCGTCGAGCCGATTTCCAGGACCCACGTCATGTCCATGGTAGTTAATGTACAATTAAATATAAAACAAACCTTTACCTTAAATTATGAATAACACTAAACCTTTTTGTTGCTACTAAAGGGAATGGACCCAATGTACCAGCGAGGCTCAAATATGGGCAACTCGCCAGCCGACCTGCACGGTATGTGGTACCCCACCGTCCGTCGCACCCTGGTGTGCCTCTCCCGACTGTATCGTTGCGTCGATCGGCCAGTCTTCCAGTCTCTCAGCCAGGAGGCCATCACCTACTGTGTCCAGAGCATCGAGGCGGCAAGGGAGCGGATACAGGCACGTTCTACGCCCCTCGATGCCGAACTGTTCCAGGTACTTTCTTGTCTTATGATTGTAATCGAATAAGACGCCAGAAATTTTTGAGATTAATGGAAATATTCTCGTAGGTGAAGCATCTCCTCATCCTGCGCGAGCAAATCGCCCCGTTCCAGGTGGACTTCACGGTGAAGGAGTACAGCCTGGACTTCTCGAAGGTGAAAAGCGCGGCGTTCGGGTTACTGGAGAAGCGCTCGCGGCTTTTTACGTTGTCGAATAACGCGCTGCTTGAGTTCCTGCTCGAGGGCGCGCCCCAGATGAAGGAGCAACTGATAGACTCACGCAAGCACGTTGACGCGAAGCTCAAGTCATCGTGCCAGCGGTTGATACAGCACATCACACGGTTGCTCATCGATCCCGTAATATTGCTGCTTGAAAGATCGAAGGGGTTGGCACAGGTGAGGGTTAAGTAATGAAAGTTTACTGTTGGTTCTTGAAGTTTTCTTATTTAAAATGATGATTGATGAGAAGATACATTTGATGAAGAGTTATGTAGGCAATAATTGATGTAGTGAATCGTATTATTACACTGTTACGTTAAATTCGTTGGATTAAATATACATAATATTTTAAATATTTAATCCTACCTTTTGACTATGTTAAGGAAAGTAATTTTGTTGTTTGATTTTTTCCAGAAATAAATGTCACACTTTCATTATTAATCAGAAGATTGATTGGATCAATGAGTTTTACATCTCATAAGATGTATATAAAATTTATTCCTCTTATATTCTCTCACAACTATCTATATTATTTTAACACACATCTTTAACATTTATTTTAAAAGTACAAACAATTCATTTTAGACTCCAAAGTTTCTGGGTACCGCTGAATCCGTGGCCGGAGTTATAAGCGAAGCTCTCCGGTTAATCAAGTTCAAGCTACCGTCAATCCAACAGTCAATGCAACTGTACCTGGCGAACCGCGAGACCGAGTCGATTCTGTTTCGACCGATCCGTAATAACGTCGTCGCTGCGTTCACGCAGCTTTCACAGTTGCTCAGCCAGTTTTACACTGGTGACGAGCTCATGCTCATTGCTTGCCCCCTGCCCGAGCAGGTCTCGGTGATGTTAAGCTCGTCAGCACTTGCCCAGCCCCGAGATCAGCAGCAACAGCAGCAGCAGCTGGAAGCTGCGCCAATAAAGCAGCACAGGACGTCGACGACAGAGGCTTCAGTGACCAAAAAGGAAGTGAAAGATGTTGAGGGACAGGCGGTTAACGTGAAAGGCGTCGAGCACGTGTGAAGTGGGTGTAAGAGGGTTCTGGGGTTTTCATTGAACTACAAGAAAGCCTATTTTCATTAAAAAAGTTTATTGTTTGGAAAACATGATACGTCGAACTTTTATACATTTTTTTATAATGTAACAGAGATAAAAACTGATTATTGCTCTATTTAAATAATATAATATATTTATAATTTTCATCAAAGCACTATAATAAATAAAAAATAAACATATTTCTTCAATATTTAATCTTATAAACACTCAGTCTTTATCTCGAAAAAAAAACTTAGAATCCTCTTCTTAAAATCGACTTAGTAAAAATAAAAAATTGCCGCATGTGGTATTGAAAGTTTTAGTATTTTTATATAACTATTATCTTTTGGATAAAAAAAAAAAAAAAAAAAAAAAAAAAAGAACAATTCTGTAAATTCATGTAAATAATTGAGCAATCTTTCTGCGAGGAAAACATTTTAGCTGAAGTGAGGTCTAGTGTAGAACTGATGTAAAGTTTTGCTGATCGCGGGTCCGATTTTCCGTTTCGTCGGTCCACCCGTTATATTTGCCAGTAGCGTGTCGCCTGACTTTTCAAATGCTTTGGCGAGGATTTTTGGCGTAGAGTACAATTCGGTGATGGCCACCGCTTTGTCCAACGATACACCTTTCAACTGCAGCAGCTGGCGAATGAACATTTCGCGCACTTTGAAATTCTGTGGGGAAAGTAGAAGGTGGGGGATGTTATTATTGTTAATTTTAAGTTTGACAATGCTTCAGTTAATTTATAAAATCTTTAGGCTTTAAAAAATTGTGAAGAATGAAGGTAGAAGTAGCAATAAGTGTATGCATTTAAATAATAAATTTTATTAAAAGCTACATTCCATCAAAACTTGTGCAGAAATTGTAAGTTACAAATTTATATTTTAATTTACCTTTTAAAGTTTCAAGATCTAACCAAATTATTGAAGCATTGTTGAAATTAGATTATTATTATTATTAAGATTGTATGATATCGTTACTCTTGTATTATTTAATAATAGAAAAAAATAAATTATGTATATTTATTGTAGATCTATTCAAAGGTTGCTTTTTTAAAATCATCGACTTTGCATATTGTACAAAAATAATAAAATACCTTTAAAAATTGAACACTTACTTTTGTTTTAATGGAAGACTTGTTAAAATCCGTGAACTCCATTAGTCGTTCAGAATAACTATCCACATTTACATCGAGCTCTTCCAAGTCTTTTTTTCTGCAGCTAATTAATTCTTTGCCCTAGAAATTAAAAATTCATGAAGGTTCTGAAAAATAACATTTTCAATTTGCTCATACCTCGTACAACTTTGTTAACATGGTCGTCATCGTAGCTAAGTAACGCATAGAATTTTTATGATCTTTAGTATATTTAACAATAAAGCTGTCTTGAATTAACGAATTAACTGATGCTTGCAGCAAAGAAGTTAATGGAATAGATCCGTGATAATTCTTGTTATAGCTTTCAACCATGTAAATAATATTTTTAATACCTGATTGTCTCAATCTGAACTAAAGAAAGAAAAAAATTCCTATGTCATTTTCCTCATTACATCCATACAATAAATACAAATTTTAGTTTCTAACCTTTTGCTCATGATACCTTCCATCTTTGATACTGGAACCCAAATCATCTATTCGTTTTCTCTCAATAATATACGGAAGAACAAGTTCTTTATTTGTCAGTCTACATCTGGCTATCCATGCAAAATCTCCTACTTTTAAACTTCTAACTTCATACAAAATTTCTAATTTATTTAGTTCATATACTGTTGGATCATCTTTGGGTTTTATTTTTGATCTAAAAAGAATTAGTTTTTAGAATTTATAAAATAATATATACATTTATAATTTCATATAGCAACTAACCCACTCGTTTCTTGAGTATCAACAAGAAGTAAAATGTCAAAATTATTTGCTAAAAGAAAGAAAGATTCTGTAGGTGTATCCGTCGAGTATATTTTCTGTTTCTTACTAGTAATGACAGAATCTTTTTCTTTTCTTTTTTCACCACTTTTTTTCTTCACAGGGCTGCTCTTTGGTTGTATTTTCTAAAGTAAAAGTTACATATAATAGAAAATATTTGTTTTGTTGATTTCAGTAACTTTCGAAAATAATTAGCAATGAAATATACATACATCAATATTTTCTTGATCAAAATCTATTTTTTCATTTCTGCTATTAGGCTCACTTGAAGTACATGGAAAATCTGGAGGTTCTGAGAAGATAAAATGTTGTTTCTTTTTTCTAATAGTTATCATAGGTTCTTCATTTTCTTTACAATATTCATTAAATGCTTCTTCTGAACATGCAGATTCTTTTCTTTCTCTGTCTTCAGAATAATCTATTTCCATGTTATCAGGCAGCACCTATGAATCAAAGTCAATTAGAAAATTATTTTCAAGTATTTTTATATTTACTTATTCTTTATAAATTAAGTAATATATTTACTTTAGGATTGTTTGTAAAAACATCATCATCGCCTTCACTGTCTACAAGTATAATTTCATCTTCCTTATTGGCTTTGCTTGATTTAGTACTTATACTTTCTTGCCCATTTTTTAAAGGAGGCAATTCAGTGCTATTTTCATCATCTAACGAAGAATTAGAAGTTGATGTACATTTCCTAAGAATTTTTAAATTATCGTATCTGTTATGTTTATCTTTGGTTGATAAGCTTTTGAATTTTTCTTCTACTAAACTCTTTGCAAGATCTGTACCAGCAGAAGTCAATCGATATTTTATAGGTCTGCCATATTTTTCAACCAAATTCATTTTTATTAATGTATTCATAGAACACCAACCAGTGTATTGTTTCAAACTAGATCCTTTCCTAATTGGACTAAGTGAATTTTTGTTACATGCTGTAATTATTTCCTCTTTCAGCATAAAACCTATAAAATAATTTAAATTTTATATTTTAATTTAGATTGTTAAAAAAATAAAAAAAATATTTACCACAATAATCTGGCTTTTGCATTTGCATGTACATGGTTGATAATAGAGCATGTTGACCAGTACCATATTCAGGAATGTATGGTCTATTTGATGCCTAAAATTAAAAAATTGATATATTTAAATAAAGTATTTAAAAAAAGTAAGTCTCAGTAAACCAAAAACTAAAATATTACCTTGTCACTGCTTTTTTCTTCTTCAATACTTTCTTCTTCTTCTTCAATACTTTCTTCTTCATCTTTTTTTGGCATTTGAGCTAGGCTTGTGCTGCCATCACCTGGTGTTACTTCAATACTTTTTATGTAACTATCTAATTTTTTATCTAGCATAAGGCATAATTTTTCTCCAAAGTGTTTCACAATCATGCAGTCTTTTCCTCTGTTTAAACGTATGGGACATTTTCTTAAGTTTTTCAAAGCCTTTGAAAAAAGGTATTGAATCGGATGACCTTTATTGGCTGCCTCATCCCTCCATTCTTTCAGCCACTGTTCAAATAATGGATTTGGACATGGACCGTTTGATTCTTCCATGACTCTATCACTGCATCACATTTATAAAAGAAAAAATACATAAAAAGATTGAATGTATGAAATTAAAATCTTAATTATAAATTACAAATTATTATTATAACCTTTCTTTTCCTTGCTACATCAATTTTTTGTATTAAATTCCAAGTGTTGTATGCATAAAATATGCATAAAATGGAACAAAGATCTAACCTTTGCTTTTAAAAACTTCTTTTTCATAGTATAAGTACCCAATTTTTTAATAATAAAACATAAGTAACGATTCCTCGTGCGTTGCTGATGAAGACCACTTTTGTCAAAGCAGCATGCGCATTAAAACACTGGTTTAAACAAGTGCCACGCGTATAAAAAAACAATAAGACGGCAACTGCGCTAAGCAATTTTCGGCGTTCAGCCCCATTCCCTTTATATATGAAACCGCACAGTTCAAAATCAAAATAACACACAATACAATGATCGGAATTCTAGCGCGCTGTCAGAAACCCGTCGCGTCCCGTCAGTGTGCGCCGTCAGCCGTGAGCTATAGAGGTAATTATTACCCGTGCGACGTGCGCCCGCGAATCCGCGAGGCCGCGGGGAGGGGGATATAAAAATGGCGGACCAAGTGCCCAAGTCATTAAAGTGAGTTTTTCGCTCACCTTCGTCACATTATTCAACCCCATTCCAGTGAAACTAAAGTTCAAAAACAATAAAATAACACAGAATGATCGGAATTTTAGGGCGAGGAGCCAGGAAAAGTTGCCAGAGCATCAGAGCTGTGTCCCATACTCCCATGGGATATATAGTCATCGCCGTCTTTGAGTTTGAAATTTGAATTTGAATGCCGTTTTAAAAAGGAAAGGCGATGGACGATATAACTCAATTACTCAACTAAATAAGGTGTTTTTATTTGACATTTTTAATATATTAGATTTAAATTACATATATGTTATAATAAATTACAGAAGTATTTTACATTATATTTTAAAAAATAATAAAACTCAGATTAAAAGTCGATATAGTTTTTACACAATATTTTTGTATTTTTATTGATTTTTAAGTACTTTCTATCACATTTTATATATGCAAAATAAGCTTTCGCTGTCATCGAGGTATAGACGTTTTATATCTTGATCACTCAATTTAAATATTTCCAAAAAAAGAGCAATCTGCTAAAAATCCATTTTATTATGGTTTAAAAAAAATAATTTAATACCTTTTCTTGGTCTGTTGCCCATTCTATTGCACAACTACTACTGGGATTTCTCGGATCGCTAGGAAAGCTTTTCGTGTTTGGATCTTTGGTCAAACTACAAAAAATTAAATTTTATTAAAATAACAATTCCGCTCATAAAGGTAGAACGCTATGCAAAATAGATCCCTCCGCAAAATAGATCCTTCTCCTCGCGTCCCCCGAGTCCTTCCGCGTGCCTGTGTCTCAAATAAAACTTGATTGTATACATTAAATAAATGCAATAACTGTGCAATAAAATCAATAAGAATATAATTATTTTCTCGCGATATAATAATACTAATATGGATAAGTAATAAAAGAATTTGTATTATTTCTTAGTTAAAAAAATTGATGGAGTTTTGGATTTTTTTTTACAATTTATATAAGAAATTCATTTCAGAAATTGCCGCGATGCGAAATATCTATACATAATCAATGTTGTTCCTTTTCGCTTTTTGACTTTTCGCGTGAATACATTACAAACAAGTATAATAATATGTGTGTGAAAAATGGTATAAAGTAATTATATAAGAAGTCTATAAAGGTTACTAATTATGTAAAAGTCTTCTCTTTTTATTATTTTTTTTTTATTTTTGCTTAATAAGTAGCTCGAACATTAAGCATTTAGTTGAGTAATTAAGTTGTATCATCATCGCCTATTTCCTTTTTGAAACAGCATTCGCCAATAAATTCAAACATGGCGCAGCTCGCACGCGCGCATGCGAGGTTGAAGAGCGTCATAACACGGGTCACGGTAATGGTGCCGTGCAGGTCAGCAGGTGTGTGCTTGCCCGTGTATGGGGCCGTGGCGCGCGCGAATCCGCCGTGCGGCCGCGGGGAGGGGGATATTTATTTATAAAAATGGCGGACCAAGTGCTGAGGGAACTGGAGGCTGCTGCCCAAGTCATTTTAGTGAGTTTTTCTTTTGCCCTTGTCACATTATTGCGTCGCCACTTTTCGGCCAATTGTCCGATTTTTCGCCGTGATCAGGAATTATCGCCAATCACGGTATAATTTGGGCGATCCTCGCAATTGTTGCCCGAGGCGCTGTTGAAGGTTATGTTATCTGCGTAAATGTTTGTTTTGGAGCAGGGATTCGAATGAAAAAATTCGAGTTTTCGTGCTGTTAAGAAGGTTTATAACATATATATGGTTTTATTTGTAAAGTAAAAGAATGGTCAAGGGATGATTTGTCGTTTCCCGGGTCTTTGTTGGCGGGGAAGATTTTCATTGAGAATGCGAACAGAATTTTTCGGTTTTCGTGTATTGTTACAAATTAAAGGTTTACTAGTTTTGAAAATAGAAAACGATGGTTTTTGTTGACGATTGCTACTTTCTAATATTTGAAATACATTGTTAAAGAGTTATTGAAATGACCTGGTTTTAACACTATTTTACCTTACTAAGGTTTCTGAAAAAGCTCACTTGTGCAGTGAGCTTACAAAACATATTTTAACAAAATAGTCTGTTTTCATGTAATTTCAATTTAATTAAAAGGATTTGAACATGTACAGTACATATTTAACTTTGTAATTAATAAAGCTATATTAAAAAGAACTTTTCATAGAACTTTTATTTTTTTTGTTTAAATAATTATTATGTTGTAAAATATTTGTATCTCACAAATTATGAACATTTGATATTAGTTCAAAGAATCTGTAATATTAAAATAAAAATACAATGTTTTGAGTAAACTAAAAGGAACTAAAAACATGAAAACAAAATATTGTTAATGATTTATGCAACAGTTGATATTATTTTTAAAATGATTTATTTCCACCTAGGCACCTCCAAATCTTGTGACTGCCGAGCAGCGACAATCAGCAGAAGCAGTCTTCTTAAATTTCCGCAAGACAAAATCTCCTTATCAACTATGCAGGGAAATCTTCGAAACAACTACAATGGACTATGTCCTCTTCGAGTCTGCAGGGGTGATCAAAGCAGCATTGATAAGGGAATGGTCAATGCTGCAGCAGTCAGATATTGTTTCCTTGAGACAGTATCTATTACACTATATAATAAGTAAACCAACCCTGGCACCGTTTGTGAGGGAAAGGTTTCTACAAGTGATAGCTCTTATGATAAAGAGAGGTAGTATTGATGATTTTGGTGAGGAGAGAAAAGCACTTTTGAACGAGGTTGAAGGATTGATTATGAGCGGCGACTTGCCAAGAGTGAGAATGAAACTTATTTGTTTAGAGTTACTCAAATTTATAGGTTAAAAAAATTCTTAGCCTAGATCATATGTACATAGTTTTTGTGTTTTATCTATTTAAGTTGAAATGATAAGAAATTGTTTTACACTAGTCTAGCATATTTATGAACAACTTTCATATTATCATTACAGCAACTTTTAGGCTGCAGCATAATTTCCTCGTTGATACAAGAATACGCGACGACTGCAAAATCGTCGGACGTCGGATTGACTTGGGAGACGCACGTTAAAGCGAAAAAACAATTTGAAGTCACGTCTCTCAAAAGAATATTCAAGTTCTGTGTTCAAGCTCTAGGAGAATTGACAAAGGCTGATATACCAGAAGCTATACTACCGCTGATAAAGTCTTTACTTGCTATATGCGAAAGTATACTAACATGGAATTTTATAATTCTAAATTATATCCTTTTCTATATATTCATATTCACATATTTTAAGAACTGTTATCAATTATGATGTTTAATATTCTTTGTGCAATATCGCGGCTCAAGTGAGCTCCGAAATGTATTTTCTTTAACTGCGGTGCACTGCCCAAAAGACTGATAAGCATGTTCGAGACGGCCTACGACTTGGACAGCAGCACGACGTTGCGGCTAACGTGCATGTGGCGCAACGTCATGCTGAATCCAGCTCTCGTTGAGCTTTTCTTCACCATCTATTGGAAGATCCGTTCGAATCCCCAGCTTGCCCATCATGCGCGCACCTGTCTCGTTCAGCTGGCCAGCCTGAATGGCATGGGTTTCCAGTCAGAGCCTGAGCTGAAGCAGCCTTATCTCGATAATTACGTGCAAAATCTGCTAAAGCTGTTGTCGAGCATCGAGGTGATCGACCATGAGGCTCTGGGCATCGCATACATCTTCAAAAAGCTCATCACGTACTTCCGCTCCAACATAGCCAAGTTGCCCGACGACGCGCAGCGCTCGTTCATGGAGACAATGACGCGGCTCACCTGCATGTTCGCCCAGGGCGCCGCTCAGGAGGAGTCCGTAAGTCGAATAGCGAAGGGGAAAAAAAAAGACATTTTTTTCCAAACCTTTTCTTCTCTTTGTCTTCATAGCGCGAGCGGATAGTAACTCGTTCTGGCAAATTTTCAGACGATTAACGTTTTGACCCCGACGCGGTATGTAAGAGGACGTTAGTTAAGTAACGCAACATAAATCTCATCATGTGTTTGATTGATTAACTTGTTCAATATCACGAGTGTCTGTTGTTTTTTGCGCTCACAGCTTTTACATATACTGCTTCTGTACATACATATATATTATATATTATACACGGTGAAGGAAACTCATTCGACTGATAGTAGCTTACCTTTATGAACTTCTGTGCATGACATGTTCTCAATGACTTGCAGATGTGCGCTGACGACTGCCTGTACATGGAGGCGTTCGAGAGTTTGCTGGAGACCTGGATCTCTGTCATCTCGGACGAGACGGTCTTCCCCACGAACTTCTGCCGGGAGAGCTCCGTGCAGATCTTCAACACATATCTACAGTGTCACTTGTCGCCGCCGGATGGGACGCGCGGCGCCGGTGGCAAGGAACTCAACAACGAGGATATCGACGCGAATGAGGAGGACGACCGGTCCAAGTTTAAGGAGCAATTGCAGACCATCGGTATTTGCTTCTTTTTCATAGTTATAAAAAAAAGTGTCGAGCGTCGTTGTGTAGGATGAACATAGGATCTTAGCAGGGTCAGCAATGAGTCTGTCAATTGTTTGTTTAAGGTTCGGAGTCATGTTGTGTGATCCGGTGTGTGTCTGCTGTGTGACTGCCTATTGAGTCAGAACGTCAGGCATTAATAGCTTAAGCAGTATGTAGCATGTTTGTGTGTGTATGAGTGTTAAATCTCGACCCTAGAGAGCTGAAAAAGTGTCCAAAGTGAATTTTTGAAAAATTTTTTCTCTGCTCTTACAGGTCATTTCGGTAGACAAGTCCTCAGTCACGCGTTGCCACTGGTCTCGCGGCTACTGGAGGATCGAACAAACAAGCTGAAGGATCAGCTGAACCGACTTGTTGGCCAGCCTGACTCGCTCAACATCTCAGGCATGACGTCGGTGGAGAATCTATACGAGGACTTGCACTGGGTGGTTCTTATAGCCGGCCACGTGTTGTGCATGGAGTCGGAAGGCGAGACCCCTCTCATACCCTCGGAGATAATGCGCTACAGCATGGAACAGGCGCAACAGGGACAGATGGATCTGAACGTAACGCTGCAGCTCCTCGCCTCCCCACAGAGCAACATTAGCGACGTGAACGGTGCGGAGCAATCGGCCGATCACACGATACGTCTCATCGCTGCGGTCTTTCGGCTGTGCGAGGTCGCCAAGATAGCCATAAATTACAACGCGGCGCAGCATCTCTCCCCAGAGCTCTGTAGCACTGTCATTTGGTTCCTGCATCGTTGGTCGCTTTGTTATTTGCTGCCGCGGGAGAACCACTACGCCGAGATCAGTTTGACTTTCCTGCATGCATTCTCTGACTCGCCCGGTTGCCAATGGACCATCAACTTCATCCTTGAGAACGTCGAGTGCAACATCAAGGCGTTCAAGGGCGAGCCTTCACTCATCAAGGAGATCATGCAACTACTCGTCGTCCTCGTCGACTCGCCCGAAAAGTATGTGATCCTTTCACAAATTTTCTTTTTTTTTTCTTCACTAGTATCATTTATTAAAAGCTCTTCTTTAACGAGAAATATACTCTTTATCTCAGAGCAAAATGTCTCTTAAAATCGGAGCGCTTTGGTAACCTAGTTGAGTTAGCAACCAAGAGTCAGGATCTGCCGCAGGCGGCGAAACGCGGTCTCATGCGGGTGGTCGTGCGTGTAAGTGCAGGTTTATCGTCTGAAAGCGGGGACAAGGACGAAACCGCACAGTACTTCACACAGATATTCATGCCTATGCAGAACAAGTTCAAAGAAATCATCTGCCATCCCGACTTTCCGCGCAACTACCACCAGGAAGAGATACGCGCTCACATCACGGAGATTATCGAGTCTCTCACGGGTAATCGTTGATTTGAATTTGATGTTGAATTGTGCACCAGCTGGAGAGGGAACAACTGTAATGAGAACGTGTGGGTTTTTTTTTCAGGGGTTGCACAAGCTTTGTTGGTGGATACAGCCGATTTGATCTTTCAATATATATGTAGCATACTAAATGAACTTCCACGTCTCCTTGCTCTGTACCACAATTATCAGCAGATAGTTCAACTTATTCTTGAACTTTTTGGTGAATTTTCAAACAATATGCTGTTTCTGAAGAAGCAACTTAACCCTCTGCTCGAAATTTGTCTCCACACAGTGCAGGTGATGCTAATTCTTAATTGAACATTCTAACGAGTTCTGTTATTTCAAGGAATTCATGGAACCTAAAATTTAAAATGTATTGCAGGCGTATGCGAACTGTAATCGAAATCGGGTAATTGCAGATTCCACAGCCGAAGAAGACGCTTTTCAGGATATTTTACTCCTCATGCAAATGCTGACGAATTTGCTGAATAGAGATATTTTCGCACTTCGTGTTAATGAAGCACAAGATGCGGTAACACCTACAAATGTCTTCCTTTATGGTCTCAATATTGTCATGCCTATGATGACAATAGACTTACTTAAATTTCCTACGCTATGTACACAGTAAGTTTTATGTATCATTTTTCACATTATTTTTGTAAAATCTTTTTAAGAATACTAAAAGTGACAGAAAAACGTTTTTAGGTATTTCAAAATGATAACATTACTTTGCGAAATGCATCCTGAGAAAGTGTGTACTTTGCCTCCTGAACTGCTGCAGCAGCTATTAATGTCAGTGGAACTGGGATTGTTTTCATTTGGCCACGAAATAAGTAATCTCTGTTTTGATATAGTTCAAGTAATGGCCAAATACATATATACAGACTCCGATGAAAGCCGACCGAAAAATCAGTTGATGGCGCCTTTTATGAATGTGAGTACATCAATTTAAGAATCGTTTATGATTCGGTAAAATTTACTGGTTCAAAGTCTGAGATATTCAATTTTTTTCTCGGCTTTTTTCAGCTCCTGATGACCCTGATAATAAATCATCAAATCAACGCCGACCTCATGTCAAACGCGAGCATACCTTTGTATCATTTGATCTGCTGCTACCAGGAACAGTACCAGCAGCTTGTGCAAACTCTGATAGAAGAACAAACAGACCCTACGACTGCGCAGAGGCTTGCCACTGCCTTCAACGAGCTCACGGCCAACGTGGCTCTCAACACTGAACGCGTTCACAAGTTAAAGTTCCGCGAAAATTTCGAAAAGTTTATTGTCAACATCCAAGGCTTCCTTATAATTAAGTAAGAAGTTTCGAAGACATTTTCCTCACGTTCTCAATTGGTCTTATGTCATTGTTGACAAATGTCCAGATGAAAATAATGATGAATTCTAAAAAATTCGAGATAGCAGGATAGGTTTTTATTATTTTGGCTATACTATAAATTCCTGAAATCAAAACATTCGTAAAAATATACAAATCAAAGTGATTTATACGCATGTAATCATTTATAATATTAGTTCAATTTTAATCAAATTACAAATCAATATAGTGGGTAGTAATATCTATAACATTATTTATTGTATAGTCACTTATATTTTATAAAGAAAAAAATCAAATTCGTAATAATCTTTTAGATTTCATCATTAATTTTCTTTGCGCGCTCGTGACATTGTTGTTGAGTCTTTTCTATATAAGGATTTTTCATTTCCTTTTTACTCGCTAAGAGGCGGGAGTGAATTCGCGATGTCGATGAACTTTTTTCCCGATTTTAACGGGAGTGCAAGCAAGATATTGCTGTTAAATGAAAGTATGCATAGTGACAATTTTTAGAAGGTATTTAAGGTTTTTAAGATCGATAATTTGTTGATTTTTGCATTTACGCTACGCTTAGTTTTGAATAACACTTTTTAACAACTAATGACAAAAGTATGCGTTCTGTTTAAAATATATATTATGTTTTTTAAAATCAGAGATTATATTTTACGACAATCTGTATTTGATTATTTTCGTGGTTAGATCATAATTAAATTAAATACCTTTTAAAGTAACAGAAACGAATAAATGTTCCAGTAAACAATAGTCACGTAAAGATATTTTTTAGATAATTAATAACAAAGAAAAGAAGCTTACATATTTAAGTTACACAATTTAAATAGACACAATAAAAATTTTTAATTTATTTTTGCATACTATAAATGCAATGTGATAATCCATCTATTGTATACTGTTGCATATATTCGTAAATATTAAAATGTTTAGCGGTCTACTTATATATCTGTTATCTTTGACATTGAACATATTACTTGAGCTATTTAATTCTTTGAAATTATCTTGCCTATTATTAAACGTAAATAACTATATTTTATAAAATCTTATATAAGAAAATTATACAAACTACGTTATTGAATATTTTTATTGTTTGCTGTGTGATTGCAGAAAGAACATTGCACTTGCAAAATATTTTAACATTATTTGTATAAAATTGTGTAATGACTAGATATATCCCGTTCATATTTCAATGATAAAAGAATTGTGATTTAGCTTAACGACTTATTAATTTTGTCGTTGCTTCTAAGAAACTTTATAGAATGATAAGAACATTTCAAATTTGAAACATTTATCTCGCTGTCAAAAGATAAAATGAAAGTAAACGTATGTTAAGTGGTATACAATTTAGTATTTGAATGCCTTTGTGAATGTTTAAGAAAATTTATCAAATTCTACGCATATATTACTAGAAAGATTTTGAGCAACGATTCTCACAGACTGGTAACTTTCGCTATTAACACTCAGAAATAATTAGTTTTATAAAATTTTTATTCAAACCACTTTTATATCCGTTTAGCATTAACTAATACACGGAAAAATATGTACTTAAATTTATTTTTTCTCACTTCAAAATGTTCCCTTTTTCAGAATAATAGTAAGTACATTGTAATATAATACGTAGAGCATTGATAAAACATACGGAGAAACTTCGTGTATTCTATTACCTAGCGCAAAACAAATTGCTTGTAATATTCGCCACCGACCACAGAGGCGAATACATTCGTTCCTTATTCAGCGAGTTCACTCCCTGCTTTGCATGAGACGCCATCGATCGACACACGAGACCAAATGCTCATTCTCAGATAACCAAACTGTGAATCGTGTATTTTGTAAAAAGATAAGAAAAATAAGTGAGTCGAAAAGGATTATTTAAATCTCTCTGATTCTCTCGCCTGTCGGAGAAAGACGTGTGACAGTGCGGCTGTGCATGTCGACTAGTCAAACCTGTGATGAAACGGGGAAACTGCGAGGAAAATCGAGCTTGAGAAATAATTCGATTTTTTACTTTTAATGAGATTAGTCAACGTCGACATTTGCCTTTCAGATAACATCTTATTGGTATATTTGTTTAGGATTGTTTATTCCTTCATCTGAATTTTTCGTACTTAATATTAAACAGATTTTTATTTTTATTCCTTATTTTCTGAGAAATATTTAAAAATTTTAAGAAATCAATGAAAGACAATTAATCTCATTAATCAAAATTTACCATCTCTAAGGAAAACTTTAATTACAATTCTTGTAAAAAAATGTTTATCCGCTCCTCAAGTGACTTTTTTGCACAATAGAGCACTTTCCCCCCTCCCTCGTTATTACTGCTGCGACCGTAATAATAGGTGCTCGGTGTTGAACATATTTTTCCGTCTCACATAAGCGACGGATGAAAATGGAAGCGAGATTGAAGAAAAAAGAAAAAAAAACGAAAGCTCTGTCCGTTTGTACATAAAAATATTCCGTGCAGTCTGAGAAAATAAAAAAGCTTGCAACTATTCTCTTAAAAATATTGTATGTCATATATATTTAATGAAACATGTGTGAATCAAAAGTGAGAACCTTTGATTACTTAGCAAAAATACAACCTTGCTTTTAGTAAAATTAACACCAACAAATTATGTTTTTTTTTATAAAAAATGTTAAACTTTTTGGAATATTTGAGTATTATTATAAATTTGAATGAATCTGAAGTGTCTTTCTTTTTTGCATAGTAGCTAAAGGTTCACCACAGCTTGTAAGAATGTTAGATTGCGGTACACGAATGATCTATATAAATTGAAAAAAAATGCGTCGATGAAGAGAGCTCAGACTTGTATACGAGGCAGCGGCAGCTTACACATACACAAACGTACACATGAACAATTGCGTCGGGTTTCAGGTTTTCCAAATCGAAGCCGTGACTGTTAATATATATACATGTATACATGTGAACCTAAGATCTCTAGCATTTTTTGTAAGTTAAAAAAAGATGAGAAGAACGAGAAGAACGTGTGTGCACACGCGTAGTATTGTATAAATATTATATTTCTGTATACGCAATAGACGTGGAGAGTAAAGAGATGTTTTACTATCGTCGCGTACGTGTTATTGACATTATCACTTGCGTCGCACACACTTTGTAAGATATATTGTAAAGGAATGATGATGTGTATTACTGATGAACTCATTGAAACTGCGTATACTTTTTGTTTCTGAGTGTATATATTTTAAAAAACAGTGATTTCAAACGAATCAAGTTGTTGAATAAGTTATGTATTAAACTTAAAAGTAAAAGAAAACAACGATTGATTTTTACACAGACATAATTACTTTTGTTTGACTCGCCAATGAGCGAAGAACAAATAAATGATATAAGCTATTTTTTGGGAAGTAACAAATAAACGATACGCAGTATCAAAAAGTTAATTCTAATATTTTAGATTTCTTGTGTATTATGAATGTTTATAGCGCATAAAATTACATTAGACCTTGGTTAGTCGGTTTGCATTTTTGAGTTTTTTGTCTTTTTGAGTTGTTTGAAAATTTGAAGTGAAAGGCCATTAGTTTGATAAACTCTAATTCCTTTGTAAATCTACGTTATTTATCAACCAATTATCGGATTGAATGACAACGTTTTGGGTGAACCTATCGATTAACGTTTTTTGTTTCGCGATTCCTCGTGTATTTTCCTAATTGTCATTTACATATGCGTGTCTGTGAATAAAGCATATACATATGGTTATAGTGTTGAGATAAGAAATACGAAAACTTCGCAGAAGTTTCTATTTTGTAAATTATTTCGGAGAGAGCATGTTAAACCAGTGCTTGACATTTTTCTTTATGAAGTTTCGATCTTTTTTATAGTAAAAGAATTTTATATTTTATTGAAAAAATTTTCATGCATTGGGTATAGTGTATAGAAAAGTCACATTTTCGCATATACACAAAAATTATCAAAATATCTAAAGATGAACGAAACGTAAAAAAAACAGTGAACTAAACTACAGTAAAAGTACAAGAGTGATTTCAACGTCAAATCACAAGTGATACTTCAAATATAGAAACAAAAGATGATAAAGACGTTTAGTGCAAATGCGTCCGACTTGACTTTAATTAATATTGTACATGTATACGGATACGAAAAACATAAGAATATGCTCACTTTATCTCTCTCTATCTCTAACTGTTTGTCTTTTTATCGTAATTATTATTAAAGATTAATATGTATGATAGATAACAAGCGATATTTTAGTGCAGACTGAAAGATTTAAAGAGTTGTACAGATGCAAAGTTTAATAATAAATGACAAACATATAAGTGTATATATAACAAGTGTTTATAATATTTACCGTTCACTTCATAAATATTTTGTCCCAATGGCAGCCGCAATCGCAGCTATAAACATTTCGCCGTCAGCAAGTAGAACTGGTCAACGTCTTCTCAGACACTATCGATCCTTCATTTCATAAATAGCCAACAAGAATATAATAACAAGATAATAAACAAGAACGCCAGTTAGTTTAATAATCGTTTTTATTTCATGTATTTTTCGTTTTCATTCTGTTTTACATAACGATGAGTGACATTATTACACTTTGTTTTTTTTTTATTTTGTTTCATTTCGTAAATCTACATTCCTCCTTGGTTAATTATTAATCCCTCGCACTCTCTCGCTTCCCCCCGTCACTTTCGCCTCTTATCCGTCCTCCCCCCTATTACGCCGCGTTATATAACGTGTTCGCACTATTTACTCGGTAATGAGGGTAAAGTGTGCAGGGGGGACCCCTAATTATAAACTACTCGAAAATAAGTTACTGAGACGTGCTGCGCGCTGTATCGTTGTTGCAGCGCATGCCATTCGCGGAATTTCAATTTTTTCCCAATCACACGCGCGCGCCTTGAAAAAATTACGAGGGCGAGCCACTACAGCACACTTCTGAAAAATCGAAACTCTGCGCGCGCGTGTCACTCCAATCGGCAGCGGAGAAAAAAAAATTGAAATTCCGATGCATTGCTATCGGGATATCGAGTGTACGTATATATATGTATATAGACACCGCGCCTGCAGCGTACGCACTTTACATATACACGTATATGTATATTAATCGAAATCGTCAATCGGAAAATCCAATAAAACGCGCTCGATTAACATTATTATCCACTTTCCTCCGTAACGGGGGGAAAACAAAATTAGAAAAACATCATCGTCGTGCGCTCATCTTGTATCATTTTACATCACATATTCGAGAAAAAATCACATTCTATATTTTCGCTCACTCTCACTCTCTCTCTCTCTCTCTCTCTCTCTCTCTCTCTCTCTTTCATTATAATTATTATTAAAGAACGATATGTTTAATAGATAACGAGCAATATTTTAGCGGATATTATTCAAATAGTATATTACAAATGCAAAGTCGTAATGATAAATGACACATACGTGTGGAGTCGTGTCTGTGTGTGTGTTAACAATACGTGTAATGGTCACATCATCCACGATTACGTATATATATCGTTCTTACACATTTTTCCATACCACACACAACACCGCATGCAAACCCTGTGCGTGTGCGCCTCGGAAACGCCATCGTTCCCCCGATATGTTTATATCAGCTCGCTCTCTCACTCACTCTTTGATCCTCTGTCGTGTAATATATATATATATAGTAATATATAAATTTCGCGCGCACATCCGTTGTCCTCTCTCTCTCTCTCTCCCATATACTTATACAAGGCAGAGCTATACCCATCAACCACGTCACGGGTCTTTCGAAAAGCCAAAAAGTCCTCATATCCTTCTTCCTTCCGTCTTTCCAATTCTCCCGTTACAAATACTTTCATTTTCGTTCGAATCCTCGCGCAAAGCCTCGCGCGCGCCCGTAATATATCAGTGTACCTATATAGGATTCACGCGGCGGGGGATCGATCGCATCAGAGAGCGCGCGGAATATATATTGCGAGTCCCGGCCCCGCGCGCCAGTAAATTTACCGCGGGGAAGAGAGGATACAAAGCGCGCGGTGGTACAGCACAGATAGGCAAATCAACGTATATGTACACGTATATATACGTGCATTGTAGAAAAAAAAAACGCGCGGGCTTTTCGAAATATGTATGTACGGTACAGCTCTACCTTTCGCAAAGAACTTCTCCTCTGTTTGTGTACGTGTGTATCTACAGCTATACGTGTTGAACGTTTGAAAAAAAGGAGAGTAGTGGGAAAGTATTATAGCCGAGGAGAGGCCGTCTCGTCGCAACGCTGCTTATGGCTGGGGGCAGTTCTCGACGGACTTCCTCGTCGTCTCTCGCTTTCGCTACTCCGTTATGTGTGTGTGTGTGTGTCTCTTATCTCTGAACCTTCCTTCCTTCCCTTGCGCTTATTTTCTTCTTTTTTTTTATTACACCTAAACACTCAGATACGCGATAATAAAAGCTCCGTTTTACCCTCTTCTCTTAGGCTCTCTTTCTCTCACTTTCTTTATACTACTGACAAAAATAACTCTCGCGTCGACAGAATAAATTTTGATTGACCGTACGTGTATGTGTACTGTGGATGTAATATTATATCATCTCCGTGTATATAATAACTCTGTCTGAAAACGACGGTAATCTCTCGAGAGGGCAGTATTATTACACTTACATTATCCACAAATGTATATCTGTGTGTATTTCTGTCTGTGTGTACATGTACGTGTGTGTATGTATAATTATATGTAAACATTATTAGTAAACGCAGATACGTGCGATCGGCTTTCTCTCTCACTTTTTTATTCTCTCCATAAATTTCTGCATTTTTTTCTCATCATTATTTTTTTCACCTTCTCCTTCTTTTTTTTTTGGTTTCGTTCATCGATGGCCTCGGGCTCTCTCTCTCTTTCTCTCTCTCTCTCTCTCTCTTGCCGACGTACACGATTTTTTTTATATCATATACAGGAAGGTTATCGTACCCTGTGACAAATTGGGACAGGGGCTGGTTATTGTCTATGTATAATACACACTCGTCGTCTCTCGCGTGCTCTCGTCGTCCCTTTTTTTCGCGCGCAAGCTACACCATTAACGAAAATTGCAGCATAAAAAGATCAACGCGCGCGATAAAGCTCCATTAAGAGCACCGCGCTGAGCGCTAAATAGTAAATCACGCGCGGAGGAGAAAAGACTGGAATTCTGCACTGCACTCGCTCTCTCGTGAGAGAGTAGAGTGGTAGTGGTACTGGAATATGTGTGTGTGTATGTGGCTCCCAGCAGTAAAGGAAAATAACGAAATTATCCGTTTACGTTTAATCAAAACACCGGTGGAGCTGCCTTTTTTCCTTATAAAACGATATTAGAGAAATATAGGATACGGATATATAATATATCGAGTGTCGATCGATTGAAAGCAATTTTCATTAGCACCTCTGGATTTATACGTGAAACGTTAATTATAAATAACGTATAGCTATAATTGTATATAATATGTACATGTTACTCATAGAGAACCGCGTGTAATTTTTTGGTGTAACTTGCAGTGCAAATACGGCGTGAACCTTATTATCTTCTTTTATTTAACGCGGCTTTCCTCTCTCAGTCTCTCCGTGAAACACACTCTCCCTGACACGAGCCATTAATTATATATCGTCTATTATTGTTTTAGCTTTGGTCAAAAGTAACGTTTCATCGCCCGTCCCTTTTTTTTATATCTCTCCTCTCTAGCACGCGACATTTGCCTTTTATGAACTTTGCTACCCCGCGACGCAGCGCAAAATTGAAGGGCGCGTCGTCGACGAATATATATGTATATATTCAAAGTTAGCGGTAGGTATATAACCGGCTTTAACCGGCAGAAAAGAATTTAGGCGAATAAAAGGGCCCGCCGCGCGTGCCGGCGAATAAACGGAAAATGCGTAGTACTTACACGGAAAAGAGATAAAGATTTGACTGCTACGCGCGGCGCGAGTAAAATTAATTTTTTTTTTTTCTGGAAAAGTTTGAGTGGTGAATTCTTCACTTCTGGCAATTGAAATTTATATCAATGCCGATTTATATGAGAAAAAAAGGGAACGAAGAATTTTCCTCTATTCACGGTTGTAATAACTTTTCTCTGAAAAGTTATATAAGTAACAGCCGAACCCAACTCTCTCGCGTAATTTCTTCTTTTCACGGCTTATTCCGCACGTGTATTCATATGGAAAGTCTTTTCACAAGAATATCGAATCGCAACGTAAATTTAAACATCCCGCTACTCGCGTGTTAAATTTCAGAAATAAGCAGCTAAAGCCAACACGAGGGCGCGGGAAATTCGAATTTTGCAAAAAAAAGAGTAAACAATTTTGCGCTGCGACGCAAGTGCTTCTCGCACACACCTTCGACACGCCCCTAAAAGGATCAAAAAACATCGTCAAATGCGCTGCTGCTGCGGTAGCGCGGGCGAAAAAGTCTATATCCGCCGTTCTCGTTTTTTTTTGTTCACACCCCATCTAGTCGCAAAACTGCCTAATAGTGGCGAAAAATTCGTCGTGATGGGAACGTTTAAATCATTGTAGTAGAATATACCGGACGAATGACTTCTCGGCTCATAATGTAACAACAAGAATAATAAGAAGAATAATAAGAACGCGGGGATAAAAGTCCCCGATAAACTCGTAGTATATCGTAAAGTAGAGGAACAAGAAGAAGAATAATATATAAGTCGAGTGCGCGGCGCAGCGTCGTTACACGCTGCGTGTTCCTATATCGAGTGGCGTATATAGAATAGAAATGGGAAATAGAAATGGAAAAATCCGAGATAGAAACAGTCTGTGCACTGCGAGTGGAGGTAAAAATTCCCGTGCAAAAAAACCCTCGTATAGGTGTGTGTTTGTGTGTATGTGCTATCATAAAAACTCTTTGTATGTGCTGGACCTTTCGGAGAAAAAACTCTGACAACTCGTTGTCGCGCAGGCAAGTGGTAAAATTTGTTTAGTTTCAGTTAGTTAAACTTTAGAATATCGATTTTTTTTTTTGTTTTTCGAGCGTTCACGTTTAATTCAGTCAAACTGCAGTCCGGTTTTCGTCACTATTACAAGCGTTTCGATCTCGCGTGTGACTTTCTTCGGTTCCAATCATCTCTCTCTCTCTTTCTCTCTTTCGCCAACTTTTATATTAATCGTTCGATTCGATTAAAACTTCTTTTTTATTTTTGTTCTTTATTTTTTCTTAAAAAATATCTCGAATTTGAAATTAACGATATTTTAAAATTATCGCATTATTATCGATATTTATTAGTCGTATTTAAGCGCAAAATATGTTGTTCTCACTAAATGTGTATAATTTGTTGCTTGGGTTCCACAAATTTCTTCACCTTAATTTTAATTTGCCACATAATGTTGAAACAATATCGCACGAATAAACATTTTTTTTTTGTTTTGTTGAATCTATGCTTCGAACTACATATAAAAAGTATTACGTCATATCTCTCTCATACAAAATTTGTGGAATCGTTAGTACACAACGTGTTATTTTTTTTTTCTTTTTTTTTAGAAAAATTCAATACAATATAATGAATACTTTCTATTTAATATACAAAATAATATATCGTTATTATTTATGCAAAAGAAAACGGTTTACAAATATATTCAACAACAATACTGTCGTACTCAAAGCAACGTTATTTATTATATACGCACTTTTTTTCGTTTTCCCCTTTAATTTATATTATTGTCAAAACTAACTTTTTATCCCCAAACTGAAAACTCCGCGCGCTCGCGTACGTTCGAAAATAAAATACAATAAAAAAAAAAACAGCACCTCTCCGCACGGTTTTAACACGCAGAGCGCGTGCGCGTATATATACACATCACATATATATATGCAGGCGCGGTACATAAAAATTGAATTACACCCCGCGGGGGCAATAAATCACGCGCGTGCGCGCATATATACTCGGAAAATCAGATTGACCTTAATGAACAAAAATCGAGTTGTGTTTGGGTACGACGCATATGAACTGATAAAAAGTTGGTAAAAAATTGAGGCACAGCGTCGACGTGTGTGTGTGTACAAAGTACGTATATATAATATACCCGTGTGAAATAAATTGCACCGACGTAAGAAGGATTCAAACTGGAGCTTTGTCGAGTTTATTTGTATAATGGAACGCAAAAAACAAAGAGTATATAACATACGGGCAGGAGAGCGTTAACGATGGGATCCAGACCTTTGTTGTCCCATTGCAGCCACTCTTTTAATGAAAAACTTTTATAATCCTAGGTAGAAAAATTGCAAAAAGTACGCAAATAGTGCGCGCGTGTATGTAGCTGTGTACACGCCGAATCGAGTAAACATCAAGGAACAAAAATATATACAATACTAGATCCAAATTGAATGTTTTCGTTTTAAAAAGTCCATACGTTTCGTTAAAGTATACAGAGCTCTTCGAAAATTAAAAACTAAGTATAAGTATAAATTTTTCTATCAAAAAATATACGATAAACGAAACTATTCGTCCTCCTCTCTCTCTCATTTGTAAATAAAAGAGATATATATGTCATGACAGAAACCTCGCGGAACTCCGCAAATATACGCAATTATACCGTTAACCATCCGTAGCAATCTGATAATTAACTATATACTCATTAATATCATCGGAGTACGCGCGAGACTATGTACCGCAGCGCGCTATATTGATTAATTCAAACAACTCACTAAGTCCACACTTTTGCTCCTCCCGCTCCGGTCGGTAAATCAAAAAGTACTTATGTACTTACCCGCTCGCGCGTATATATCAGTATAATTATACACACGCCTCGCCGCAACTTGGCTCTCTCCTCCCATCGTCCAAATTATCACGTCTTTTACTTACAAATTTTTCCCCTCCTCGAAAATAAAGACAACGCTCTCCTCCCTTATCTCTCTCTCTCTCTCTCAATTATCGCCTTAACTGAGAGCAGACGTGGCGGCAGATCCGATTCTATCCGCGAACTGTTGCACCCACCATTTGGTCAGGCCGAGGTAAAAGTCTGGCCCTTCCGGCTCGTAGTCGAGGTAGGTGAAATCCTTGTTGCTCGCTGGTTTTGCGGGCTCGATCTGTGTACCCTCGTGCCACTCGTTGAACGACGTGATCGAGACGAGGCTCGCGCCGCTGTTAAGCGCGCTGCGCCACGCTACCTCGTAGTACTGGCCGTGGCGACGGTGACGTGTATTTTCAGCGTTCCACGGACGGATCTGGGGGCAGAGAATACATACGGGGCGAAATTTTTTTTTTTGTTGGAAAGTTCAGAGTAGCCGTTGTTCGCGTATATATGGGTAAAAAAAGAGGCGCGAGTGGTCGTGGCGCTTGATTAATGGGGAAGCGAGGTATACTCGCAATCTGTTTCAAAAGTTAGCTTTTTTCGCTGAATGGTAAAATAATATTCCAGATTGTTTCGTAATTAGAATAAAAGTTTATACGTATTTTGTAATAAAACAGTATGTATATAAATTGTTATAAATATATATATGTGAATTATTCAACCTGCTTGTACCACAATATAGATATACTTATATTGTATAAAACTTACACTTATAAAACTGATGTATGTTACGCTAGGCTTCCTGAATATTTAATATGCCATTGAACTTAAAATTTTAAGTTATATATGTTACTGATTCGAAAAATTGGTAAAAGAAACTTAACGTTATAATTACAAAGCGTGACTTTATGAATTTATTTCTTTAATTCGGTGACGCTAGTCCATCCGGAATTTTCATATATGTTAATTGTATATGTAGACAACACTAAAGTTTATGTCTATGAATTTCATCGACAATTTCGCTATACAGCAATAACCCCGTTAAATTTCTTGAGTTTATGTAGGTTTACGCGTGCGAAGCGCTGAATTAGCGTTTGTTCAACGTGCTGGGAAAATATTTGTCGAAGCTGCGCTACTGTACAAGAGAATCAAGATCGCGAATTCAATTGAAACTTCGGGACATGTTTTTGGATGACAGAATATATACGGAGAAAGCCGCACAGTAGTAGTATTACGTACGTGTACGTGTATATACATTCTTATAGCGCGCCCTCCGAGGAATTCAAGTTCTAGTTTTATTCCCAATAAAATGTTAGAAAAGTTTCTGTTTCATTGATAAATCACGGAAGTCTAACTTACGTTGCTCAACGTTACTCTCCCTCTACCTGTTATAACTTTTGTGGAAATTGATATATATATATTTTTTTGGATTTTTTATTTGCTGGATGAAGTAACGAAAAAACTTTTCTCTTTGTGTGATAGTCTTATATATTTTAGTTTTTTGGAAGTTTCTAAACTAAAGCATGATCGGGTCGTTATTTTTAAAAACGAAACTGAAGAAATCGATAGCAGAGGTTTTGTGAATAACGTGGGGATCTCAGTTTATACTTTGACATTTCAGAAAATATATATACTCGGACAATTAAATGAAATTAATGATTTAGGGGTTTTAAATTTTTAATTAAAATCAATATTGATGATGAATATTCACTAATTGCGCAGGTGCCACGCTTCAATTAACGAAGTCGGAGGAGTGCGATAATTGTTATTAATTATATATCAGAAATAAAAGTGATTAAAAATTTACATCTCCTTTAAATGCATGCTCGTTATGCATGATTAATTATATATTTATTTAAAAAATATTACTTTTTATTAATATCGTAACGGAATTTTTCTTGTTCGCTGTTCCGTAAAAATTCGTCTTTTCAATAAATTATTGTATTTTATAACTATAATTTCTGTATTTATCATTGAAAATAATTTTTGGTTTTTTCTATCCATCGTTTATTCATATATATTTTTTTCGAAAAAAATCTATTCAAGGAAAGTATTTCAACATAAAACGACTTTCTACAGTGCTTTTTCTAAAAGTTCTTTTTCGTGCGAAAAAAGCGTTTTCTTTGCGCTATTGATCGGTTCCGCGTGGAAAATAGAAAAATACGATAATTAGAGCGCTTTAAAAATAATAGTGCGAGAAAATCACCGTTTCACTCGTGTATCAAACGCAGTATTTTTCGACACGACGTGTACAAAGCTTGATTTAACATACAACATACGTACGCTGTTTTATTCAAGCGAGAGCTTTGCATACGCGGAGTGTCAGAAAACGTAGTTAAATTCTGCAGTGCGCAGACTATTTACAAATTAAATTTTAACTTCTCTACAGTATAAAATTCATCCCCTGAATAAGTTACCATTCTTGCATCAGACTATTATACATTACCGCGTATAAAAAAAAAATCAACGTAACGTATACAACATAATCCCATTTATCAGTAAGTACACACACCTTTCAAAATCTAATGGAATATGATACATCAAAAAGAGAGCAGGTACATTGAAAAAGTGTCATGCACACGAAATGGCTTTGAAATATTCGCAGAGAGTATCCATTCATCATACGTATACATAATATTCATAAAATCGAAATGAGCTCATTAACTTATTGTTCGAGCCGCGCTCGGGCGTCTGGGCAATGCATTATATATATGTATATATCTATATAAATGTAAAAAGCGCATCTCTCTGATAAAAGTTTATTAAATGATGACGGAGTATGATGGATCTGGGCCGCATCGCGAATAATATAACTCATCTCACCGCGCGCGCTGTAAATGTCGCGCGGCATTAAAAGCCATTGCGCGCGCGCGCGTCGGTCTCTGCACCATAAAATTCATTAAATTTTTTCCTTAATTAAGTTAATGGACGCGCGCGCGCAACTGTCCGCGACGTGTATAACTGTAAAGAACGCTTTTTTCGGGTTTATTTTAACGCCTGTGTGCGCTTTTATTTAAAAATTATCGAAGATTTTACTTCGTTTTATATACATATATATCCCAACCCCGAGCGACGAACAAAGGAAATATATAAATTTAATTAAGCACATATTCGCTCGATATATACGCGCATGTACATGTCATAAAAGCGCGCTCGTCGAAGCAATAATTATTTCTCCTTCGAAATTCCATGCTATTTTACGATCGTGTGCCTGTGTGTGTGTGATTTCGAAATATCGTGGATGTTTAAACGCGTTTTGACGGTTCTATATTTACCTGTACTTTTACGTATTTTAAGATTTAATATCGAATAATATGCTAACATTAATAATTCAAATATATAGAGATCGACAGCTTTTATTCCCCCACCGTCTAAAATTAAAACGCGTATATAGAGGTATATTTTTCGTTAGAAAATTCACAACAGCACGCCTTATAACGTCTCGGTTTCGATATTGACACTTGAATTCGCGATATGTGTATACACAAATATTACCAGTTTACCATAAAGAACATAGAAATATATAATGAGCCAAATTTTTAGCGAATCATTAAAATGACTAATTTACGATGTATAAATGTAGTAATTCCTATCACGATACTCTATGTGAAAATACAAATTAATTGCAGACCTATACAAACGTAAACTATACTATAAACACTCGACATTCAGCACACGATATAGGTAGATAGCACAACAATATTTACACTCGTGTAGCAATCACTCGACGGCCTCGCTGGCCAAAATTTCAAATCACGCTGCACGGTAACCTCATCAGAAACCCTGTGTATGTATAACCGTCCTCCAAAAATGCATCCTCTATACTCGCATAAAATATCTACGCAGCATCACATAGAAAACTGAGGAAGAAATGGCGTCGGGGTCTTACAATTTCCATCGCAAACTCACTGTCGAGACTTGCCTGGACGAGATGTACGCTATCATGAGCCGAGTGATACCGGACAGAAATCTCACGTTTCAACAGGGCGATTAAGAAGCAGATGAGCATTAACAGCGATGGGAGATTCATGTGAGAGCTGATTATTGTTTTTACGGCTCGACGAGAATATGTCTTTTATAATTTGGAGATTTAGTTTGGTGAGTATAGATGAATAGCGGTTGACTTGAAAGATTTTTAAAAAGGTCGATCAATATGTGGAATCATTTAATTATTTCGAACAAAATATAGACGACAGAGAGAATTTTGAAATATACGCAATTTTATTTTCTGGTTTAGGCGAACATGTTTTTAATATAGTATAGTATTTTAAATTCGTTTATTAATTTTATTGTTTTATATAAGATCCGTATTTTCTTTGTAATAAGTTTTTTATACAATTCAAAGTGTGTCTGATGAATTCAGAACGATTTCGAATATATTCGAAATAAAAAATCGTTATGTTATCCACGAAAAGTAATTTTATATATATATATATATATATATATACCACCTGCTACCGATATAGTAATAATTGCGCGCTTCCCGTATTTATTACGTACAACACATACAGACACGGGCGACAGTTTACTACCCTATTCGTAAATCAAATCTCCCTCAGCTCGAACCATATATATATAAAATCGCCCTTATTCACACCATCACTATAAACCTCCCTCCTCGACGAGAAAAAGCGCGAAAATTCGCGCGACATATCGTTCCGTTCCCGTTATATTCGCGTCGTCGCTTGTTTATAGAATCTATCGCATGCTTTTGTCGAAAATTCCCGACGCACATATATACAATACGCTCGCACGTACATATATATATCTACATACAGGGTAAATATTGAATTGCATCTAACGCGCTTTCGGTGTGATATTTCAGCCGACTGAATAAATCAGATAACGGCGCGCGCGCGCGCGTGCGATTGTTAAATATTTACGGGCGCGCGGACGGAGGTGCGCGGGATATAAATGATGAAAGCTGGCACGTAATAAGCATCGCAGTATTTTTCGTTCAATTAGCGAAACGGATTATAATACAAACGCCGCGCGTGTATAAATTTTCAGATATATATATATCGTTGCGAAAGCCCTCGAAAATTTTCAGGGAGAAACTGTTATAATAATTGTCATCGAATGACGTAGCGGCCGCGCGGTCGGCCCCATTGTTCGCTGGCACTCGCGCACGTATATATACTCGTCAAATTGCTCGCTCGGCACTTGTTCCACATTCGTTTCTTCGAGTGGCGCAGCGTGCGGGTATGTATACAGTGTGACACTCGATTTCCGCGGGACGCGCGCAGACGATTTCGCCTTGATTGAGCACGAGAGGTGCTCCGTTTTTGTCGTACGCAAGCTCGAATATTAAATCGTCATTTCGCGCAAGCGCCAGGCATTTCTATATATTTTTCCTTCTTTTCGAATAGGGAGAGAGAGAGAGCTTTTTTTTTTGGTTCATCTGTTGAACTGATAGATGTGACGTGAGAATAGGGCCAGCGGTGTATGCATAAAGTATATGTATTATACGAGTGAATAAATTACTTCGAACGCGAGCGCGAGCGCGTTATTAATCTTCATATTCGCGCGGCGCGCAGCAAGTAGTACATGTCAGCGGGCGATCAGACAGCTCTTACTCCATTCGTTATATGCGCATGAAGTAATATATGAAATAATCACGAGCAGCTCGTTGAGACCGAATCGATGTGTGTATAATACGCGCGCGGATTTCAATTTAGCAGCGTAATTATTTCTCCTCGACGTGCGCTGGTTCATCGCTCGTTATATTATATTCGGTTAATTTTTGTTATTACAATAATGTGGAATACCCGCACTGTTCTGATTGCTAATTTAATTTAGAAAAGTCTTGAAGGGTAGATTAGATTACACGAGAATAGATTATTTTCACCTGCTGGAGATGTCTGGAAATATATACTTATGTGTCCGAGACTAACGTGAACATCTTGAGTTTAATAACGTTAATGACAGACGTGACATTCCGCGCCAAATGATATCATGGTTCTATTACATTTTCGTTCTTACGTATGGGAGACGGTTATAGAACTAGAATTAGATTTAACATGAGTTTGACCGAGTCGTACCCGACACTTTTTTTTCACTCGATTATTAACAACTTTATTATATCTTTTTATAATATAGGATATTTTAGATATCCAATAAAGATTGTACAATATTTAATGGTATTTTTTAATCTACAGGAAACAACATTTTCCCGATATAAAATGTATAAATAGTTAAAATAACGCATATATTTTTTTGTCCATATGAATATTGATTCACTAATAAAAAATTTCATGCAAATTCGAATACATAAAGTGCGCGCAAAAATTTTTCCAATTACAGCGACTCCTATAACCCAGTTTTCCCCGCGACAACTTTTTTCCACCGAAAAAAAAAGAACAAAACGCAGATAGATAAAAGAATATTCCGGCTCACCTGCGTATCGATGTATCCAGGCCCGAGGCTCGGTATGAACAGAAGTCCGTTCTGATTGGCGAACTTGTTAAGGTCCTTCCAGTTCTTCCAGCTACTTCCGTAACTAAACCCATTGATCCCAAAGTACGTATAGAAGCCATCGAAATGTGACTTCTTGATGTGGTTTCGATGCTGCGACTCTACCAGTAACCCAATGTAAATAGCGTCGAGCTCAGTGCCACGTAGCGTCAGGTTTCCACGTTCCGAAAGCAGTTCCCACCAGGCGGACGACGGGAACACGTACGAATCGTAGATGTACATCACTGGTAATATCGCACCGCTGTTACCCCGAAAAACATCAAAATCATACTTTTCTTAACAAACATTTTTTGCCCCGACGAGAAAATAACACGACGCCGCCGCGAGCAATTTGAAAGTAGCATCGCCCGTATAATCTCTGCAAAATTAGTTGCCGCTTTTTTGCGCTCGCGCACTTTAAAAATTAAACGCTGCATGAATACCACCGGCGCGCAGTAAAATCCAAAACGCGTATAATCTCCATTTAAAGCTCCCGCGCTGCCTCTGCTCACCCGCGTTTTCCAACATTTTCGTCCGACATAAATATTGCAATGTAAAAATTGAATTTTCACGTGCATCAGGAACACTCGTTATCCATCTTTATTATTGGCATGAATTTTAAACAAGCCGGAGGTGGTGGGGAGGATGTATAAAAAAAGCGCATCACACCGAATCCATTTTACATGATGGCCTAATTACGTCAAAAGGACGAGAGCCAGCCGGGCGGTCGCGACGGGTCATTAAAAGTTTATACAGGGTCCAGGGAAAATACATACATAGTAGCGGCATTAGAAACTGTGTCACACACAGATACACAGGCGAATGAAAATATATAAGTATATCAGAGAGGTACGATCCTTATAATAATAAAAGAAATGCGTACCTATATAAAAAAACACGCATTATTTTGCCGGAAATAATAATACGCGCGAGAAAAAGGGAGAACGACGCGATATAAGCGAAATTAAACGCGTACAGCAAATTGAGCTCTCTCGGCAGCAGCGACGCCGTAACATCGTTATATCCTGTATATGCATAAACGCGTCATCGCGGCGATAAAAAGATTATATTCGTTATCGGCGATTACATAAGAGTCGAGGGAGAGGGAGGCCGAAAACCCGATGAAAATTGGATTCGCTCTGCATCGGATCGACCGGTAATCGATTATATCCTCCGCCCCGCGTTATAAGTTCCATCTAAATTAGCGCTATGCGCGCGTGTGTGTGTGTATATACACGTAATTTTCGCAATTCCAGCCGCAGCACGCGTGCTTATTACCGCTATACAGATGGTATCTAGCTCATTTCTTTTTTAAACGCTCGTGGGGGGCGGCGGCGGGGGTATAATTGATGAATATAACAACGCGAGAAAGGAGGTCGACGTGTAAAAAAACTTACTCGCTTTCGCGCCTCATGCGGTAGAGGGCCGGATGCGAGCCGTACTGGTTGAGCAGGTACCGTATGTGTTCCATGAGGTTGATAGGGTTGCGGCCGGCGTAAGGCTCGATATGTGGGGCTATCTTGAGCTGGTACCGGTGAGCTGCGTCTAGGAGGTCCGGCAACACTGAGTCTGTGTTGTCGGTGCTGCTGGGCGGCGTCCAGGAGACTACTGCTACGCCTGTGGATGGTGAGAAAGTGCGGGCGTTGTTGTGGGGTGGTTTTATTATAGTTGGACTACTGTTGGGGGTTTGATTGTGTGGATGGTTAAGAGGAGACGTTGTTCCTACGTTATCGACATTGCGGTTTGATTTATTTCCATGAGAAACCAACAGTTTTTACCAACTTTCTTTTAACGGGGTGGCATACTCCTACTACGTGTTTTGCAAAGTGTTATCAAATGGTTTTTGCATAAACTTTGAACGATACCGAATTTTGTTCTGTTCAAAGTTTTTGCAAAAACCACTTGATATTTCCACTTCAAACGTTTACTCGGTGATAGAACGTTCAAAACCACAGAGAAATGTGCTCTTGATTTTTTATGATTCTATGTATTTTATTTTTAATAAGCTTGAAACTGTGTCAATCGCTCAGTCGGTATAAATGATACGGCTATGGCACCCCCCTTAATGCATGGAAATGAAAAAGTTTTTTTTTTTAATTGGAATCGCATTTTGAAAAATCGTTTATTTCGCAATGTACTGAACACTGTGTCTAAAAATAAATATGTGAAAAGTCGAGTTCACCGGTGCGAATATAAGTGACCGACTTTTCGTATATTAATTTTTAGAGAGTTTTCAGTTAATTTGTCGGTAAAATCGATGTAAGTACTAAATCATGGAATGAATGTTTTTACATTTCTAGATCTGGGATTTATAGAGAAAATATGGGAGCGACTGTTGGGTTTTCCTTAAATCATAGCTATTTTTTAAAGAAATAATTAAAATGGTAATGTCGGTAACTTAGGAACCGTGTCGGTATTCGACCTCCACTTACCGTTCTAACATTTTCATTCATTCTTGAAAGTTGTAATTAAGTATATAAGTAACCCCCTTTTAAAACTTTAGTTAAATTCTCAGATAATTATATCGATACCATCGACTATATCGGACAATAGATTGACACTCTTTTACCGATTATCGAATCATGAATTTTTTATGACCCCATGCGTGTAAAATTACTCGATATTGCTGTGATTATCTCTAGCAAAGTGATGATTAAAGAAAAAAACGTTAACGGAAAATGTTTAAACTGCGAACGGCCGTTATTTACCGTAGTTCTTTACTGTTCTCCTCCCGCCTATTTATCGTTATTTACCCTTTAAACGGGCAAGTACAGCGTAAAAAAAAATAACCATCGATTGTATAATAAAACTGCAATTAACTGTAAGCGTAGCCCGTAAACATAAGAAGCTATGAAAACGATATTACCGCGGTGGGTGGGAGGGTCAGAGTACTAATTGTAAATAGAACGAAATAAAAAGAACTCGCATATTTACTTTCATATTTTGTTTTCCAATTATACAAACAACTTTTTTCCCTCCCGCAGTTATTTAACTTTCATAATTGAATTTCCTCTTCATTTCCAATTAAAAAAAAAATAACACACTGCAACCATTTCAACTCGTACAGCTTTCCGCGCTCGAACAAAGTCAGGCGTTAAATAATATTCCAAAACCCATCAGTATATAGAGGAGAATTACAGGTGAAAGCCAAACACAAAAGACAAGCTAAAGCAGCAGTACAAAGGGCAAAATCCACACGGCCATAGTTTCGCGCTCTAAAACTCTAAAATCCTCTCACCTATCCCGGAATCCCTGAGCTGCCTCATATGCAAATCGATGACTTGAGGATCGAGGCTACTGTAGCACCCTAGATTCGGATAATAATTCGCTCCTATATCAGCTGGTGGCGAATGCGAGCCAACGGGAAAGACTCTTTTATCGTTTTTCTTCCAGTTTGGTAGTATCTCGTGGTTCCAGTGTTTCCAAGCGCCGTCGTATTCCATCGACCGGTACCAAGCGTAGTAGAAGATGTGCACGTTGTAGTTTGGCTCGAGGACGACGCTGCTGTTGAGTAAGGGTAGCACCTTGTTGCGCATTTTCCGCGACATCCGCGCTATCTTGTTCTGCACCATCTTCTCGCGCATCTCACGGTACCGCTTCTCGTTGCTCTCACGACGGCTCTCGCTATATGAGGATATTGTTGTTATTATTATATTATCGCTGTTGCACGAGAGAGAGAGAGCGACGGGAGGAAACGAACGTCATTTAATCTTTGAAAAATTCAATTTTCATTGTACTATGCAGAGACCGGACGTCGCGATTGTTCGTGTATATATAAACTGACGCGTATGTAGTCGTGTGTATGTATTAATTTAAATTTTAAATTAATTATAATTGATCGGAGTATAACACGGCGCTTTTATGTCGTGCCTACAGCTACGCGGCGATTGTTCATATAACATAATAGCCGTTCGAATATTCTTATACATCAGAGAGTTTATATTTTAAAATATAAACGGCCGCGCTCTTTCAAATCACAATTTGCACGCGACTGTAGATACCTATATATATATAATGAAAAAGTAAATACAAAGAGAACGGAGAGCGAGCGAGCGAGCGCTAAGACCTCATTTATTATTTCTTTGCTTTTAGCGGCGAGAGCGGCGGCTGCTGCTGCTGGCTACTGCGCTATATACACGCGGCGCGCACGAGAGAGGATTTTCCCGTGATGCGGACTATAAATACTTTAAGGAACGAAAATTTCCCGTCGATTGCATTGCGCGCGTTGCGCGAAATTTACAGTGAAATCTCGTTAATTCTTAAAGCCCTGGCTACAGCAGCAGCAGCAGCTTTAATCGAGTAAATACGTTGGATGTTGTTTTGTTTTTTTCTCTTTCGCTCCGGTTTCAAATGCATTATTGTATTATATATATATATATACCTACAGTAGCAGCTGCCGCGCGCGTTCGAAAAGTTTCGTCGGACTGTATATACGTCCGGCGGCGCGGCTCTCCTTTTTTTTCCTCTGAATTTCCAATTTAAATGAAAAAAACAAAACGCAGCTATACGCGGCAGGAGCGGCGATTTTAAAAAAATCACGGCAAAACTGCAATACAGCGTGCGGCTATTGTTTTTCCGAACGAGAAAGAACAACAACAGCGGCGTTTTTTTCCCTCCATACTACACCGCGTGTAAAACATTTTTCATCAAAATTCTCGTTCTGCCGCTTCCAATACATAAAGAAATAACCCACAGAAAAATGAATATATCTTACTGTGCAGCTTTGCTGATATCCCCAGCATTGTAAGCCACCCCGGCAGTGGACGTCGGTTCCGTCGGCTGATTATTCTGTCCCACCGCACTACCGGCAGCAGCAACAACGCCGGTAGCCAGTGTGCTCCATTCTACAGCAGCGGTAACTGGCTGCGGCTGACACTTGACAGCCTCAAGTGGCGATAGCTTGACGATTATCACCGCGGCCATGAGGGTCGAGAGCACGAGCACCGCTGCCGACAGGTAGAAACACTTGCGCAGCGACACCGCTGTTATCACGTTGCCCAGCAGCATATTTTTATCTTTCTTTCCTTTCTTATCTCTCTCTATAGTATTACAATATATACAAGACGTAGTCGATGTTACACTGCTGGAGGAGCTCACCCTCGCCCCCTCATCGTAATCGTTCTCTCATGTGCGTGCGGTATGCATATGCGCGAATATAACTACGTGTGTATATACCAGAGAAAGAGTGAGAGAGGGAGAGACGGAGACTGGGGGAAATCGATAGCCCCCGCGCGCACGGCGGAAGGTGTCGGCGGACGCTGTGTGTGTGTGTGTGCTGCTGCTCTCCGCTACTGTTTCGTAACTCGCTCTGCTCTCGCGTTCTTCCACCACCCACCACCACCGCGACGCACTGCACTATAACACGCGACCGCGCATATATATATGACAGTCTTGCAGGGCGGCGTTTGGCTCTCGATTCGTAATGTATAATGTCTCAGAAAAGTAGCGGAATCCGGTACATCGAAGACGTATACACACACGCACCACTGCCGTTATAAAGGTAACAAGATAACACCTCGATGGGTGTGTGTTATATGTGTGTATGAGGGAGGACAGACGGGCGCAGACTGCGAGCTCTCGCTCTCGCCGCGGCTATAAGAGTGTACGTGCGCCGCCGCGGGGGCTCTGATAACGGGGGTGTACTTACCCACGCGCGCATGCGCCAAGAGGTGAGGGGGTGCTGTAGGATTTTGTATGTATGTATATATGTATAGGGGGAGGAGGAGGAGGAGGTTGTTTGAATCGAGTCGGTTTGTTCTCTCTCGGTTGGTCGCTCAGTTTTTGGGGCTTCAAATTGATTGGTCGCTTTGTTTGTTTAGATAAAGCGGCGGTGCGGTCGCGATATTCTACTGAGCGAAGCCGCGTTAAAAAGGATGAGTTATGGGTGGCAGAGAAATGTTTTGCATTATTATACTAAGCTTTTTGGGTATAAGAATATAAGTGAGTAAGGTATGTGTTGTAGAGAGGGAGAGAAAGCTGAGGAAATTTACTCGGGGGTTTAAGCCTGAAAAATGGGGGCGGAGGGTCGAACATGAAGCGGCTAGGGGCTTAATTATTTTTCTCCGTATAATGGATTGGAATTAAAAATATAAGAGCTGCCGATAAATTGGCATTTGGCTATAAACCCCCCACCTTGAAGGCGATTCTTTGTATTGTTTTAAGAGAAACGTATACTTAAGTTTATAAATTTTAAGAATATTTAAGAATTAATAATGGTTGTTATAGAGGCGACAGGCATGTGTTTGTTCTTGTTTGTCTTTTAGATAAAAGTGATGATCGAGGAGGAAAAACGCGGCTGTCGATGCGCTATATAGGGTCTTTTTGGAAGACAAAGAAAAAGTGTCGGAAATTGATTAATGGATTTATGCTAGTTCAACCGTGACTTTGGTATAGTTTTTGCGAGCCAATATAGCGTAAACGATTTTTTTTTCATAAATTAATTGAGATTGGAAATTGGAAATAAAAATGATAGATGTGATAAATTCGGGAGTGTTTGGATATGTCATAGATCTGTCATTGTGGGAATTGACCGTAAAGACAGGAACAACTGGTATGTAATCGTGTTTTCAAACCATGTAGAAGTACTTTAGTATTTTATTTCAAACATTTAAAATGTTTAGATAATATTGTCGATGAAATTTTAAACGAGTACTAAATTAACTGTAATTAATTAATTAGTCTATTTCAAGTTACTACTATACACAAATACATGATGAAAGAGGTATAAGAATTATTCTTCACCACTTATTTCATTCACAAAATGGCTAGAGGTTAATATATTGATAAATTTATTGTACAAAAAGAATTTGAAATCAAACCATAGAGAATAGAGGTAAAAAAGAAAATTATGAATTTCATTCTTCTATTTCCCAAACTCAAATTTTGATTAAAAAAATATTATATGGAAAATAGAACCCTTTTCAACGCTTCGTCGAAATAGAAGACTTTTTTCAGCGCATCGACGCGAAATAGAATCTTTACCATCTATATGTTATACTCATAAAGTTCATAATTAAGTACCCCATTTCACCTTGAAGCGTATACAGTAAAATAATAAATATTAATTCTGTTTCATATATCTATGAAGAGATATTTATGATGAAAGTTGATAAAAATTCATTTTGAAGAGACAAAAGCCGTTCTTTAAAAGCGAAATACTAAAAAATATTTCGCTAATTCGTAGTATTGAATTATTGATATTTAGAATTTTTCAAGATAAATTTAACACTTGCTACTCGAACTATATCAATATGTATAAGCAATATCGATTAAATTTTTCACAGACATTTATATCATACAAGACTTCTATTTTAGAATCACAGAAAATCTGGAATTATAATCTATCCATTATTGATAGACGTCTAATTAATAAGCGACTAATGTTCTTGAAATCGCAAAGATGGAAAAAACTGCCGTCAATTCATTTGCACTTAGCTTCGCCAAACTTCATTTATTATTTCATTCCATTATTGATTATCGATAATCAGTCGATTCTATTTCCAAGTATCTGAAATATCAATTGTCAAATTTTATTTAAAGCTACTTCAAATATCTGTGACGTTTATGAAGGAGTAGATCCGTCGAACTAATCAGATTACTGATCATGGTTAAAAATCGCATGTTTTGAGAACTTTAACAAACGATTACACAAATTCTAAATATAGGATAAAAATGCAAAATGTGTGTTACGACCCAATTCATTTTACATTAGTAAGTACTACATAATTAATTTTTAACGTGCTTTCTCGAAAATGTTTTTTTCTCTGTTGCAAAGCTTCCTATCTGTGAACGCAAAATCAGGCTTTTATTATCAACACTCATTGCTTAACATAAATTAATTGAGAAGTTCCGAATACAAGAAAATATTTATTGAACTCATCATAGATAATCCATATATATATATATATATTTTAGTGTATAATCCAGGTCGGTGCATGTATAAAATAATTTATTCAATTATCAATTTTATGATGAATTATTCAAACTCATTATTATTAAGCTGATTACGTTTCACAAAATATGAAAAATAATCTCTGAAAAATCAATTTCAAACAATTTATTTCTCATTATATCATAAAATTTTAATATTAAAAAATTTTGATCAAGTGCATGAGACAAATATATTAAAATTTGTCATTAAAATATTCAAGCTAAACGACGTTGCTTCTTCTAATAATTAAATTGTATACTTATACGTATTACATGTTAATGTACTCTCACATTAATCTGTTCCGTACTTTGCATATCAATGCATAAATATTATACTTACCATACTGCCCATCACGAGAAATCCGATTACGAACACATAAATACAAATGAAAACAAATGAATAATTCGTAAATATAATAATTTTTGCCTTTTTATACATTATTGCAGGTAGTAGCCGTGCTACAGTAAGAAGATTAGTCATTCGATTTATGCGATAATTTTGCGAAAGCAGCAGCATTAATAAATGTAAAATATTATTTTAAATATATTAAAATAAATAAATAAATGCGATTTGTGCAATAATTTTAAAATATATATTTTATGCAGCAAAAAAGTTTCTTTTGGAAAAATTAAGAATTAACAATGTGATTATTTTTAAAGTTACAACAATATTTAAAAGTATACTTTGCTTATTTTTAAATATTGTTGCCTTACAGCTTCACCGTGGTAAAAATGATGAGATAATCAATGTACCTAGATTCAAAACGAATTATTCATCAATCAGCCTAAGCGAAAAATTTTATCAACGCACAGATCCATAGTTCCCTTTAATATCCACCGCTTTATTTGCCAGTAATCACTATAAAGCAAGTCTGAATTATGAAGCTAGTAGGAATATTCACCGACGTTTGTTGTTATACGTAACAGTGCAACTAGCTCGTTCAGCTTCTAGAATAATCATACATCATCACAAAATTCTGTCCGTTCAGAGAGATCGGAGCGCAAACAAAAGATGAAATATACGCAAAATTATTTTAAAGCGTAAATTTATAAACAATTACATTTCATTAGTTTTTATTCAATATCTCGTAATTATATATACCATGAGATAATTTTGCAAGTAAAATCGAATACAAAATTGGTGATTCACGAACAAACGCTTTAATAAAAAATATTACTTAACAGACGTTTTAATGAATAACAAAAATATTGATAGAAAACGAATGCATAACGAATGGCATTAAATTTAAAACGCATGGAAAAAATTTATTTACGTTTTGACGTTTATATTCCTATACATTTTCACTATTGCAGAATATTTCAGTATGCAAAATTTGATGTATTTTCTCTACACGTATACGGAAACATTTGCCATCACATCAATAATATATAAATATTAACGAGGCACTATATAGAAACTAAAGTAATTATACTTCGAAATTCTGAAACCTTCTATCACCCATCACTGTCGAAAAAGAAAATCAGTTGAGAACAACTTTTCTCACGAACTACCTTAACACTCTTAACAGCATAGACATTGCTTGAAGCCTCCCTCTAAACTTTCCTTTGCCCGGTAAATACCTACCCCCCGCGTGCCAAGGAAATTCACACAAGCCGCCGGCCAGTCCCACAATAATTGTCAACGTGTATTTTCAGGTATACGCATTTTGCATGTAGACACTCTCTCGTTTACAATAAACTCTGAAAGAGACGCAGACGTATACCTGGGCATTACCGATAATGCCCCATCTGCACCGACACACCTTAACAGAGAGGCGCACCGAGATAGAGAGAGATGGCTATCTATTGAACGCGGAACTTGGGTCGGGGACTTTCCGGGCAAATGTAAATGCCTACGCACAGAGGGTTTACGAGAGAGAAAGAGGAAGACGCCGTAAATGTTTATTACAGATCGCCGTAAGACCCCGACGCGGACTGTTAAGGCTAGGGTAGGATTATGGGGACAGAGCCGGGCCTTCCAGAGGGTGATAGAAGGAAGGTATACCGCAGCGGCGCGCGTCAGTGAATTTTTAGGGAAATGTGCGTACTATGTATGCCAGCAAGAAATGCCAGAACGTTGCTTTGCAATGTTTTTTGAATGATGTGTGCGATATTCGATATGGTAAATGTTATTGTGTACTCAACATTGTAATAATACACGTAATTATTATTACGTATAATTATGTTATAGAATCAAGGTAGCACGCGATACATATATATTATTTGAATTTCTCTCTTCGTGTAATGCAATATTCTATTGTTTATATTCAGTTATCAATATTATTAATAAACTATAACGTTTGTAATGACTATGTGCGTTTGTTCGCAATTGGCTATTTAAGGACATAATTATATGGAATATATATAGTTAATTATTTTTCCGTCCAATATATCTGTGCAGTAATTCAATCCGAATATAATAAGCTTTATAAATCAAGAATCGAAATAAAATTGATAAAGCTTCGTGATGTAATTAAAATATTTAAAATATATTGTCTGCTATGCATTTTTGCATGATAATGAAAAATAATAAAACTGTCATTTTTCCTTCGACTCCTGATTTGAAAAGTTTATAATATTCGGATTGCATTTCTGCCCAGCTGTACTGGACGGAAAAATCGTTAACTATTCCATATAATTATTTATCGCAGTTCTAAGAACTAACTTTTTGGCAAGGGCTATATAATCGTAACATCCTTCAAAGTATTGGAGACGCCTTTGCTCATTTCGAAACTGCTTACATTAAAAAAAAAAATCTGTTATTCAAATCCATCTCTAAATTTTATTAATTTAATATTATACAACTAAATAAATAGTTCACTAAACGATAGCGAATAGGAAATCAACGCAGCTGTGATATATACGCCGTAGGTATTCTTACCTTCTTTGAGACGGTAAATTAGCTCAGATTCTAGAGACGCGACGCCCAAGCTTGCCAGCTGAGACGCAAGACGTGATTGGTCGAGAACCGACGCTATCGCTCGGCCAATCGAATCGTAGATACATTATCAGTTTCGCGCTGTTTTTTTAAGCGAGCTTTGTTTACAGAGGAAGTTTTTTGTCGATCAGAGGATCTTTTGTACGTAGCAAATACTGGTATATTGCTTTGCAATTGTTTTTATGCGTTTTTCAGTCTTCGAGGTCGAATTCTAGGTGATGCTGTGGAAAGCGTCGTCTGCTTTACCTTAGTATAGTTTATGGAATTTACTTTTAAGTAAGAAACCTCAAATAATATTGACATTCATTAAGGAGAAGTAATTTCTCTGCACAGTAAAATTTGCATTTGTCAGACGTTTTCTATAATATACGTAAAAATTGTTGTACATAAACATATACAAAAACTTTTTGTATACGTATTAAAATATTACCTTCGTAACAAATTCTACTTGACTCAAAGTCTCAAATGGCGCTACCAAAACGAAAAAATATATTCAACCAATTCAAAATAATTTTCCCGCGCATTAAAATACGATTCAATTTTCATCAGCCGCAACGCATTAGCATGGCATCATTATGTGGCCGCCGAAAATATTGACTCATAGGGATCACGCGTTAAAGCTATATACACTCTGTCGCGCTTAATATACCTACTTAACAAGGCGTCGGTGGAAAATGAGGTAGACGGGTGCCAATAGTCATAGACGCGACGCCCAGGCACTTAGTGCAACGTTAACGAGCTAATGGTCGACGTGGGCTAGTTTTTTTATCTTTCGGGCAACCCTTGCTCCTAAGATGTAGATGCGACAATAGTTTTTGTATGAATAGTACTAGTATGGCTTTTATTATATATTATGAAAGCAGAAGTGGTTGTTTCATAAGAGTCGAGCAGTAAAAATATTATGTTTATTGTTCGATGAATCAAACAAGTGGTGCTGTGTGTTTATTAATGTTATAACGGTTTATGTTTATTAAAAATAACAAACTTGACCACGAAACCTCAAAAATTCAATAATAGAAAACCACTCATCCCCTCTCGTATACTCGACAAACCTTCTAGAAACAACAGGCCAAATTCACAACTATAAGTATCTCATCTCAATTCTAATTCCAAATCTTCCCGCTCGGCTATAATCTCACATGACGCCGGAACTCTATCACTTCTGCTCATGCGCATTGAGCCCTAAACTTTCGGAGCAATCTCTCCTTTACCCCTACTCCTCTCAACCGTCCAATAACGCAGCTCGTGGGCGTTCCCATATACTCCTGCTTGTGTGATATCGCTGCGGCGGCGTCGGCGGCTACTCTTGTCGGCGTGCACTCTCGCACACATTCTCTGTCCATCAGTCTAAGCCTCGGCTCCGTGCGCGTCGGGTCGCACACGTACCTATACACACACAAACAGACACATCACATTACATGTATAATACGAGACACACCATCACAGACGCAGACATACATTACACCTATATATACTTCATGTTGTCTGCGTAGCACACGTACATATACATATATACACCCGCGCACTCGTCGTACACACCGTGTGTTATCACGTCGTGCCGATCGCGAAGTGCGCGTTCTCTTTGTGCCACAGCGAGAGAGCAGCAGCAGCAGCGTACATATAAGTACGAGGAGCCAGACAGCAGCAGCAGCCGAGGAAGAAAGAAAGAGAGAGAGATAACGGACGCGCGCGTTCGCGAGAGATGCAGCGGCGTCGTCGTTGTGGTGCAGTGATTATAATCCTACCGCGTGCATGAGTGTGTTAACTCGCGCGCGGGTTAAGGTAGATATATACAAGCCAGTACCTAGTAGTAGTGTCGCACACGCACGCGCGCGAGCGTGCTGAGAGTGTGTCGAAGCAGCAGCACAGCACAGAGGAGAGGCCTCTATAACCTAGAAAAGGGCCACCTACGCTCTTTCTCTCTCTCACTCAGCGTTCGTTCGCTTGCTGTGTCTTGTTCTTATACTCCTATAGTCGCTCGGCCGTTCGCTCGTGCGTGACACCCACGTACATGTGCGGCTGTGCTGCGGCGGCGGCGAGGAGGAGGAGGAGTTGCAGCAGCAGCACGAAGACGTGGTCGAGGAAGACGAGGCCATCGTCGTCGAGGTGGTACTGACAGCTAGCAGATATCAGCAATCCGCGAAGGAACAACAGAGGACGCAAGGATGATTGATATACCGAAAAAGTTCTTCGATATGTGCCGGCTCTGCTTCTCTAAGGACGGCACCAAGCTGTCCCTATTAGATCCGGAGTGCAAAGCGCGCAAAATTATCGAGAAAATGGGCAGCTGCCTCGAGCTCGCCGTAAGTATTTCTTTGCTCTATCGTTATATATACATGTACAGATATACGTGCCATTTGTTTGTTTGCTTATAATCTCCCACCCTCGCGTATATATTGTGTTTTGACACGACGACGGGGGAGGCGTTGAGGTTAGAACGACGGATATGTATATCATATCACTAGGTGATCGCAGGATCATAGACTTCGATGAGCGAAGGATTTCTCCAGCCTGCGTGGGAGGGGGAGTGTGTTGTATTAGTAGCAGCGCGTGTGAGTCACGGCGAGTCGTCGTTATCATCTGATAGCCGTGAGAACGCGAGAGACTGAGGAATGATTGGGCTCTCCGTTTCTATGCATGTGTGTGTGTGTGTGTGTAGATGGGCTGGAAAAGGAGCGTTTCGGGGGACCCGGGCTCTACTGTTTGAAACTGAATTTACTGAGGTTCTCGAAACTCTTCTATTATACATAGACCGTTGGCACGATTCGCGGGGAAACTAGGACGAAAACACGCGCAGTTCTCGCGCGCGCTCGGTCGCTCTTTGCAGGTTATGTTTTGGACTCGCTCAGCTGCGCGTCTCTCACTCTTGCTCCAGTATATATAAACTGTATAAACCATCGTTCGCATATAACCGATCCTTCGAAAAGATACACCGATTATAAGTAGCCCCTCGATCGGTTTGTCGAAAACGGAGTCGTCGAGAAAAAACAGTCAGGGGTCGCTCGCTCGCGATAAGGAATGTAGGTCAGTCGGCAGACATGCACGCTTATGTATATACATATAGATCTGTGTATCTGTTTCGTTATATTCGCGACGGTTGATTGATTTTTTTTCTTGTTGCACGGTGATAAGAGCTTCTCTCTCTCTCTCTTATATGTATACCTATCGCGTTGTTTTCATTCGCTTACATATCCCTTCTCAGAGTTTGTTTACAAACGGGCCCCGTCTGTTGACGGAACTGTATACAGTACGCTTCTTTTACCGGAAAACTCGACGATACGCGAGCTGATAACCGACGTTTATATTAATATTATATATTACAACAGTGATAAGAAGCAGCAGCGATTCGCAGGCGAATTAAGTACCGATCATGCATGAATTAACCGAACGTTTCCTCGTCCATCGCTATCTGACAAATTACCAATTAGCCGCAACTAATATCACTCTTATCTTACACATACATACACATATCCAGCTTCTGTGTATATATCCCCCATCTTCTTCTTCGGTCGTCTCTCTTTTATCATCACGCGCGCGTGCTGCCCTTCGCCGCTCGCACGCGCGCGCGTGCCTCCAAAAATATTTCAGACAGACGCAGCCGCTGCTCCCCTCTCTCTCTCTCTCTCCTCCCCTTTTTTCCCTCCTCGAATTCCACCGAGTTTCATCCGGTGCAACATCTGCGGGAGCAGCGAGCGAACGCGCGTTTGTGTATATAGCCGCTTTCCTGCGTCCCTTTTACGAGGCGTCGTTATCTGCCCCGGCGTATTGTTAAAAAGCCAGAGCGACGACTTCTCTCGGGGTAGTTTTAGGGATGGTTCGGCTTTTATTTTTTTTTGTACGTGTACGTGTGTGTCTGATTTCTTGGTATTCTCGGGTTTGGGATCTCGCTTCGTATCGATGGGTTTTTTGGTCCGTACATATGATGGTTCTTCGAATTCACGAGACACGCACTCCGAGAAAAATGATTTCGTGATAAGAATGTATAAGGTTGCTGTTAGCCCTAACAATGGGTTTCGATACTGACTTTGAAATTGAAAATTCAAAACTGTGTGTTTACGTGTACACAAACATTCAAACGCTACTTTGTGTATAATATATACACTATGCACGTACGATTAACCTCTAAATTAAAATCAATCGCAATAATCTACATACGGATAAACATACCACAACAAATTCCCCCTATATATAATACACACATCGTGCATGTGCCGAAAGAAGAAAATTTACGAGTTCACGAACGAGAGGTTTCTAAAATATCGAGATTTAAAAGCGCCGTTTAAAATAACGTTGCGCCTCTCGCTCGCCTCGTATATATTAATAATTCATCGCTTTTTAAATTTGGTAGCCGTTACGGTAATCCAAGCGCGGAGCTGTGCGCGAACGGCTACTGACCATAGCTCTCTCCCTGTAATCGGAAACTATTTGACGGGAAATCCAGGGACATCCGATCCGGTACGATAATAATCCACCCTCGCGTTTTTTTTTCGCCTCGGAATTCGAGTGAAAGGTAGCGCAGCCCTGCAGCGATTGATAACTACGCATGTGTGTATCGATAAGCCGGTACCACGAGAGAGCCTCGAATTGGAGCGGCGCGGCGAATTTTACGTTGCGTCATATATATATACGCGGCGCTCGAGTTTTTTTTAACGATCCTACTTTCTCTCTGCGAGCGAAAGAGACGCGTGCTTAGTCATTTTTTAAAAGCTGGGTTCTCCGAAAACAAAACAGTATATATATAGTTTGGGAAAAATCAAGGCGATCGAGTCGTGATCGATTGTGGGAACCGGAGTTTGTTTTGATTGAAAACGTTGTATACGATTGATAAGCGTATATTTCATTATGTATTTGTTGTTCTTAAACTGAACGAATTATATACTTTCCTTATCGTCCGCGTATACGAAAATATATATGCGTTCCACTTTCATTTTCTAATCGCAAAATCAGCGAACACTTATATAGGTATATCTCGCTTCGAGCGTAAAGAAATATTATACAAAATAAATTTCTCATCTCTCGCAGGTAGGCCGTGTAACATATATAGCCATGATAAAAGAACGTGTGTTTCGTGCGCGCCCGCGAAACTCAACCGGAAGTTTGGCGAAATTCTGCCTCCTTTGATCCTCTCGTTCTCTCCTCTTCTCCCGTCCGCAAAAAGAGCCGAAAAAACCGCCGAGGGAGAACAATGAGAGAGGAAGAGGGGAGAGAACGAGCGAAGGGTTAAAACGAGAATTGATAAAGAAGAGAAAGAGAGAAAGAGAGATCTTTTTTCTCGCTTTGCGGCCTTTCTCTTTAATTCGTTTCTCCCTCTCTCCCTCTCTTCGTCCTCATTATCATTCCCATTCTTCATCCTTCTCCTTCCTCCTTATTTTTTATCCTTTCGTCGGTTCGTTTTCTTCTCCTCTCCTTCGTCTCCTCCATACACACCGCTCGAACAAATAAACGATTCGAGCTTGGCTGTATTTCAGTTTGATGTAGTAGTAGCAGTTCGCCGCTGATAACAACCATCCAACGACAACAGTAATAACAACAACGAACCTCGCGCGCTGTATGATTGATAGTTTTAGCGGTATACACAGCGGCTCGCGCGTGCGGAAAATTTATCGGCAATAATTTACCTTTATCGCCATAATAAAGCAATATATACCTCGGTGCCTCCGACTTTTTTCATTATTATTAACGGCTATATAATTGGCCCATCAATACAGCAAAACCTACCAAAAAATTAAATCTATTATCACGCGCAACTCTCTCTATACATTCGCCAAACTTCGGCTATGGAAGAAAAAGAACCGACCGCCGATAGTATATATCTACCGGCTGCCTTTCGATACAGTTATATACCCGCTTGCTTGCTCGCGCGCAGATACTATATATTATTTTTCCCTATAAGAAACTATAGACGCGCGCTGTGTGCTCTCTCTCTCTCTCTGTAACACAAGTCTTTAAAATCTCGTTTGAGATTATTCAGCCGTGAACATCGGGCTGAGGATCTCCTCGATATATACATTTTCTATATCGGCGAGTTGTAACTTATTTTTCCTTATCGTTGTATCCCGAATTCTACACGTATGTATATACCCCCACCTACATACACTCTCCTCTCGCAAAAGCCCTTATACGTTCACGACTCTCTCGCACAAAGACGCTGCTGCTGCCGCCGCTCTCCTTCCTACTTCGAGCGGCTGCGACACGCGGGAGAGAGAGAAAGTTTGGCACACGGGAGATGTGCCCGCGAGATAAGCCCCGCGCGTTCCCTCTCTCTCTATACGTGTGAGCGCGCCTCGGGCTTCTTTATAGAACGGCACTGATAAGCCGCTTCTTTTCATTGGCGAGAGAGCGCCTTTCCAAAGTTCCCGTGGTGCCGCGCGTGGGAGGAGGAGGTGTTGCTTTTTTTTTCCTTCGTCGAGGAGGAGGAGGAGTGCGTGTAGTGGGTGAGCTTGGGTATTTAGCAGCCGCGACGTCACCATCGCGCGTTCGTGATGATGATAAAACATTAAAAGTTGGCTGATGGAGTAACGCGCGCGGAGGATATTTAGAAAGGAGCGTGTTTTTTTTTTCTTGTCGTCGGATTGTGTTTATTAGTTCGGTGTTTTTTTGGTTTGTATATTATGGCGTAACTTACATTTGTGCAGTAAAACAATCTATATATAGCGTCTTTTTCTATCAACGATGACGCTAGCTCAATCAATGAACACCATTTCACGCGGCATCCAAACAACCATATACGAAATACACACATAAATATACCTACCTGCTACACAGTCGCATGTGAGCGCTGGAAATTGAGCGATTAGAAAGGAAGTCGCCCGGCTGCCGCTCGCTGCGGAATTTGAATATTTTAGACGGCCAGATAAAAAAGAACGCGCGAGCTCGGATTACGTAAGGAGACAGTACACAGCGATTGCTCTCGAATTCTCCCGCGCGTTTTTATTGTTTATGATAATGAGTATGGGAATTGAAAAGGAGACGGTGAATTTTTCGTATATCTGTAGTTACATATCGTCCCTTCATCTATGATACAACGTCGTGGAAAGTGTGATAATAATAAAAACTATATCTCTCGTTGATTGCTAACACAGCACGACCTTACGTAAAAATGTTCTCCGAACGCAATGATAACACATCATGTGTGTCTCTAAAAGCGTCGACGGTGGATCTCTCACAATAGCTGCCGCATGAATAATGATAACCACGGCGTCGGCCCACGCGGTTTTTTCGAAGAAAAACCTACTACTACTCTGGCCGATGAATCAGCTGTTGCGCGACCGTTGCCTCGGTCTCGCTCGATACGGCCATGTTAATCCGCGCCCGCGCTCTCGTAGTAGTAGTACACGTATAGAGAGAGAGAGAGAATTATCAAACGAGGATTCGCGGTGGTGTATATAGTTTGGGGAGCAACTGCGACGTTTATAGGTTGCATCATCGCTATGAATCACGTATACACGCTCCGAAATACATACAAATCGATCGTTATATACATGTTGTACATCTCGGCCGTTGTCGGTTTATCGGTCTCGCGGTTTGTTCTCGACAATGTGTCGTCATAATCGTAGCGCGGGTATATAGTTTATTACACACGTATATATAGATACGCGACCTTTCTCAGGGTGATAATAAAACAAAAAAAAACAACTGGGGAAACCCCGGATACCACGTAATGTCGTTTATCGCCTTGTATAATAACACTTTCACTTGTCATAATATTAAAAATTATCAATTTGCCATAATAGATTAATAACGAAAAAACACCGCGCCATCGCAATAATAATCCTCAGCGATAATAAAGGCGCGCACAGCAATAGCGTCTCCTCACTCGAGGCTCTTTCACAGCGCGTAGGAGGGGAAGCCGCGAGAAGAGGGAGAGCTCCTTATTTGGCTGAGGCCCCTCTTATCAGGTTTCACGCGTCGTCGTCGTCGTTCCCTCTCCTCCTCATTGTCTTTGTGCGCGCCACTACTGCTGCTGCTCACTTTCTTTTTCGAGAGTAGGTAGAGTAGGCTTTTATCTATAGGTGGGAGGTAAAAATAACGATGATAACACGCGATAGGTGCGCGCGGACGGGAATAGATATATATATGGGAGGGGCGGTGTGATAACGATAGCGGGGAATTGAATGTCGGTGGTATAATATACAGCGATGGTGGTGGTGGTGAGGATGCGAGATGTATATATGGGGTGTGTAGTGTAAGAATGGGTGAGAGAGAGGTAGGGATATGTATGGTTATTTATAGCGGTGGGTGGGGAGGTTCATTGAGGAAGATATATATGTGTGTGATATCGGGGGAACGGTTTGTATATGTATTTCGAACTATGATGGTAAATGCAACTGTAAGGTGTAACCGTGTTAACGTAACTATACATCAATTGTTTCGCATCTCAAAAGTAAAAAGTATCTTACAACAAACGCGCTACGGCGATGGAGAAAACCGTAATACACCTCTGCGAGAGACCCAAGTTATTGATAAATACTTAATAATAGAAGCCAAGGTTTCGCTGATTATTCCGTTCATCTCTCTCTCTCTCTCTCCCGCGCGCGCGTGGGCGTCATAATTGATCACCGTCCCGTCGCGCGTTTCGTCAGCTGCAGCTGCAATTACACACACACACGCCTATATAGTACATAACTTTCTCGCATCTCGCGGCCCTTTATCACACAAGAAGAGAGCCTCGCGCCCGTCTTCTGTGTATAATTCTAATTATATATATCGTATATAGTTTGGCAACACAACTGTACCCAGAAAAAAAAACGTTTTTGTATAACGCTACCATATTCTATATATAATATATGCAGTATATGTATAAAGCGTTGATAAAGTACTTTTGCCGAGCGCGTCGGATTTCGTTTGAGAATGCGCGCGACCAAGTTTCGCAATGAGCTTCCTATATACACTTACAGGCGCTCCCCGACGTTGTTCCGCTCGCGGCTGTGTGGCAATAGTGTCTCTCTCTCTCTGTTCAAAGCTGTTACTGCGAATTTATGATTGTCCTTTACAAAGGAACTGAACCGTTCGATTCTTATCACACGTCGGTTAGGCTGTAGCTGTAATAGTGTATGTGTGTCCGCTTTTAACCGGGCGAATTAACTACGTTTGGTTGCTCCTCCTCCTCCTCACCGCGTGACATCGCGCACGTAGACATACATACTCCGAAATCACACGTTTTCTCAGCGATTCTGAGCCGCTGTGTGTACGAGCAAAACCTGTCTCTCTATACAACTTTGTGGGTTGATAAGGAAACGGCCGCTTTGACGTGAAAGTCGTCGTAGCCGGGCTTTCGTTTTGTATAGTATATATACGTGTAAAATCGTAATCGATCGCTGGTGTACAGGCTCTCGCGATCTCGTGTTTTTTTTTGTCGGTTGCCCGAGAGATGGTGGATGTTAAGAGCGCTCTCTGTATATAGGCGCGGGAGTGTGTTGCCCCGTTTTCGCGTTCATTCACGTACCTCATCTGGCTTTGATTTCATTCGCCGCGCTGCTACTGCTGCCGAGACTCGCAGTGTATAAGATACGTGTGATGTGAGTAAAATGCTTTCGACTGATGATGGGGTACAAAATATTCGGTTTGCGGGGCTGGATTTCCTGTTACTTTTATAATTACTTGTTATTTGTTATGCGTAGATTGGTTGTACACTGGGAGAAATATATGTTCTAGGAAAATTTTTACTATAAATGTATAAGAAGAATAACTATAGGTATATACAGACTCGAATTATCATAAAATTTAGTACAATTTATATTATATAGTAAAAATTACTGAAAACATAGGAATTTTTATTACTATAAAAAAATAATTGATAATTTGAGTCTGTCCCACGGTTTCCTATAAATATAGTAATTTTTCTGAGTCTAACTTTCCTAAAAGTTGGCTATTTATTCGTCAGAACCTTATTACGATAACCATCGTAATAATTAACTTTCATTTACACCTATGCAGTACAAAGTTATCGCAAGAATGCACCGCGCCCAATACCAATTTAAACATTGTTTTAAAGAAGAACGAACCATCTCTCAATACATCGCTATAGAAGCGCTTGCAATCGGCCGGCATGTCTCTTGGCACAGATCGCGAAGCCGCGCGCTTAGATTAGTCGCTGCACGCGCACAATCAGACGCGTCTCTCTCTCTCTTTCCGCTGCAGCGCGCATCGTGCAGGATTTAGAAAAGCGAGCGTCGTCGTCGTCGTCTCCCTCGCGGCGCGCGCACGTAGCCGAAAATAGCGCCACCCCATGCGGCGCGCAGAGATAAGCTAAAGTTAAACATACGAGACGGAGAGGAGAGCAAGCGGGCGATATTGCACGAGAGAGACTTTTGATTTTTGCAAGTCAGAGATGTGGGAATTTTCGTTGGTTGTTGTTGTTTAATTAGGCTCTTTAAATACGGAGGTTACGTCAAGTGTCTTGAAATATTTTCTGCGAGTGTATTGTATAGTAGGCAAAAATTTACTAGCAAAATGACACTAGAATTCGAACGATACTGGCGAGTGTATGCGCATACTGATTCATGTATTATTATTAGCGAAAATGACGCCTCGTATAGTCAAAACATATAATATTTTATCATTATAGTATCAAGCAAACAAACGATCTGTTCTAATAAATATTTGTTGGTTTTTTTACGACGATGTGTATTGGATAAGGTGCTAATCTAGCCATCTGTTTATGTTAAGCAGGTGAAGCCCGGCGACATGATGCCGCTTATGATCTGCCAGCGGTGCGTCTCCAAGCTCGAGATGTTCCACAGCTTTCAAGAGTTAACAAGGAACACAGATCACATACTGAGACGGTACCTGGACTGCGCGAAAAAAATTACAAATGAGGAATTGGTGAGTAATTTTTTATTTTTGTTTTCTTTATTTTTGGAGATGAGGATGTTGAGAGTAATGCGGTACATGTTAAAATAGAATTTAAAATATTTTCTAGCATGTGATAACTACAGAGAGACAAAGATATTTGTAAAAATTGACGAACTGTCTGGTAACCCGGAGTAAGATCTCAAAACACTAATGTTTAACCAAATCTTTTTGGCACGTTTTACTAATTGTTTTGTAAATTTTATATAAGGCGCCAAAAGTTTGGTAAAAAAGTGGGGGTACTTGACAGTTTGGTCAAAATTACCAAACTTTTCCCTCTAAATTAAAATAAGTGGAATTCACTCTTAATAAGTGAATATTTACTTATTGAGAGTGAATTCCACTTATTCGAATTTAGAGACATTTTTTAATTTCTCGATCGATTAACCGAACTCACATACAAAAACGCACAAAACTTGACGATACAAATAAAGTCACATCAACGACTTACACACAAACGCATCGCTTCGGGGCATCTTACACCAACGCTCGAGCGAAAAAAATTCGCGGCCACCGGACGCCTCTGATGTGAAAAAATGGCTATTTTAGTACACCTAATCCGCTATCTAATCGCGCGCGCGATCTCTCGTCCCGGGCGACCTATACGCACGCGCGCGTTGTGCAACGGGAAAACGATATTTTACAAGCGTCGATTAATTTTCATTTAATTGATTAATCAATCGCCGCTGCGCTGTGTCATCGCGTAAAAATAGCCTGTATATTTGTCGCGCGAAATAACCGAAAATGTACCTTTAAAAAAGCATCTCCCGTCAAAAATCCACGCGCGTCACATACATCATATTCGCCCATTCATGCGCGGCGCTGTAGCATAGTAGCGCGCACGCGATAATTGGAACGAATTCACCCCCACCACGATGATTCTATATACGCTCGTCTTCAATTAATCCCCCGCGTGTGTGTTCGCTCGCTCGCGCCTTTTTTTTCTCTCTCTCTCTCTTTCTCGCTCGCGCGTTTTCCGTTTCATTCATGCGCTGCTGAGCGGCTCTCTCGTATGTATATTGAAATATGTATAGCATTAATTATTTATATACGGAGGAGGCGGATGAGATGATGAGTAACGTCGTGTTTCGCCGTGATAATGGGCCGACGTTGCGTGAATGAAAAAGCGACAGCAGCGGATTATTATTCTTCTGTTTTTTTTATCGCTTACTACTTAACGATCGCGCACTTTCTCAATATTCGTCGTTTCAAAATCGAAGTAATACATATACCTGAACGCGCGTACGTTTATGGAAACCGACAAAATCACCGCCCACAGGCTAGCTTATCAATCCCACGCAGTACGTATGTAACAAATTACCCTGTGATCTCACTCGCTCGCTCATCAAAGCAACCGCCGCGGTTATACAGATAAGATAGTCATCGAGAGAGCGAGGCTCATTATCCTCCTCGAAGGGACGCGAAAAAGTCCTTGCGCGGTCGCCCCTTACGTAACGCGAGTGCGCCTTTCGAGAGCGATGTATATAGGTACACAGCAGCAGCACGTGCGTAAGTAAGTAAGCGTATATAGGTACGCGAGAGAGGAATGTGTACGAGAGGGAAAGACAGATTCGAGAGCGGAAAAGCGCGCGTAGATATAGATAGTTTGGTGTATATGTGTGGTCGTACGAACGCTGGACCGAATTATGTGTGTATGTGTAAGTATACCTGGTTTTGGAAACTGGTGTTTCCGAAAGGAAAAGTTTGGATATTTAAAAGTGCCATTTTCTCAGTTTTTGAATTTACATTTGGTTGATGATACCCAGTATACTTTTTTAATAACAATTTCCTTCAGAAAATTTTATTTTTTTTAAATATAAAAATGAAAACATAGTCGTGTAAACAGTCGACTAATTATTTCATATTAAATATAACAGAAATAATTATTGTTGAAAAACAACATTTATTTCGGTACTCATCGCTTCCACCGCCCACATTTTTATTATTCACTCAAACGAATAAGCCACCGCAAAGTTAACCCGACCAAACAACAAACATCGCTAATCAGCTGTGCGAAACAGCGTATATATAATATAGATTTTTAAAAACAAACATCGCATATCGTGTCGCCTGAAGCAGCAGCCAGCACTACTATGGTTTATTTTGATACAGAAACCCGTTAACTCATGCGCGAGAAAATCGTGTGTACGCGCGTGTGCACACACATAGACACAACACTGCTACTGCGCCTATATACACGACGCATCTAACGGAAATGCAGTCATCAATTATTATTTACGAGCTTGAAAAGAAGAGAGAGAAAAAAAAACAGGCCGTGTAGGCGTGTTGCCTGCTCATCGACGGTTTATCTATTAATAAAGCAATCATTATATTTTTCGCCCGCACTCTCGCGTGTATTATCAGCTGTATTATAGGATATCGTCGATTGAAAATTCACAATCGGATAAAAGACCGCGACGATTGCAAAATAAAATAAAAGATACATCCTGCAGGAAAAGTCGTTTTGCAGAATCGGCGACGACCACTTATCACTACAATGTATAACTTTTGCAATAACGATTGCCACTCGCACACCGGCTGTGTATGCAGTTTTTCGCCGACGCGAGCAAGAAAAGCGTCACCCGCGCATTTCCCGACCACACCATACACACACATACAGACAGCGCTGGAAACAGCCTCGGCTGCGAAAAAACCGCGCCTCGATAAAGAAAAAAGTCCTCGCTCGTATACACACACATACATATACACGCATGGCCTTATCGGCGCGGCGCGATCGCTGCTGCTGCACATGCTGCACATTCCCAGTTGCATCATTACTCGGAAGAGAGTTGACTCGACCGCACGTAACTCGCCTCTCTGTACGTACGTGTATATGTTTGTGTGCGTATGTGTCAGCACGGTGGCGGCGTAGCGCAGCGCATTAACTCGATTTCCCGCGAGCTGCTGCATGAGTATAATCGGTGATGCGAGGCGAAGACGCGATGGGATGACAGGAAACGCGTGCGACGCGCGTGTGTCTGGAGAAACGATGGGGACGAGAAGGGAGACTTTCTTCAAAGTTTGGGTACGTGTGGGTGAGAAGTGGGCCTTGATACACTTGTGTAATGGGCGAGCGACAGCTGCTGTTACAGCGCGCGCGCGCGTTTTCGTGTGATAATCGTATGGTGTGTTGCAGCGCTCTCTCGCCTATCATTATTTCGGCCATGAACTTTTCCAGTTGTTGAATAATTTTTCTCCTTTTTTTAATGGTTCTTACGTGGAATTTGATCTGCATTTTTAGGTATTAGCGTAAACTTTAATTTATGATCAATTAGTTGACCTACATTAATAGCTCAACGAAACGACAAAGTATAATCTCAACATCCTCATTTTATCAAAACAATGCAACGTGTAATAATATTATAAAATAATTAAAATATACGATAATAACCTTAGAATCTTATCTTCCAGGCCGCATACAAAGAGTCGCCGACAAAATCAGGTCCAAACGGCGAGACGGCGCACAACGAGCTTATGAAATCCTTCATGGACCTGAACTACAGCATATTCGAGAATCCACCAACGGAGGAATCGATAGATGTCGATCGTTTAAAGGACAAGACTTTAGCTCAGCCGACGCACGTCCACCTCTTGAATCAGAGCGAGCAGCAAGGTTGCTCGGTTCTTGAGGACGATTGCTGCTCAATCGACAGTGACGATCCGGACAGATTGGAAATCGAGGATAGACTCGACGACGATGAAGATATGAAAAGTATCGACGTAGAGGAGAACGACCACGAAGTTGCATGTAGCAAAAAGCCAAAAATCGAGGTCAAAGAGGAGCCAAAAGAGGAGATGGACACGACGCCGATAAAGAAGGAACTACTGAGTCCATCCAAGAGTCTCAGTCCTGTCAACAGGTTGGATACACCAGAGAGCAACTGTTCTGATCCGACTGATCCAGAGACCGCTACCAAACTGTGGCAAGCGCTCGCTAAGTGAGTATCTTACATTGTTTTATTAGGTGGCAGAGATGGTGTTGATGAGACTTGATGCGTATCTAAGTTGACGAGGTTCGAAAGTTGGGTGAAGGTCGCAAAAAAGCGATTACGAGTGGCTCTCTAATGAGGTGCAATGTGCGACTAGCTTGGCGACACCATCTTTACCTGCCTTAAGTTAATGGGGCTTTAAAGTCATTAAGGTAGTTCTTTCCTCGCGTCAGACGTTGTACACTTAAGTAAAGACATATTTAATCGAACAATTCTGTCACTCCTGAAAAAATAAAAATTAACATCAGTCATGAATTTGGGAAGCAATTTGTTATCAAGGGTTAAACATTAATATAGTAAAAGCACTCAAGGAACAAAGCCAGACCAATGCACAGATCTTCCCCTAGAATATAGGTCAATACAAAATCTAACCCTATTTCTTCCTTTTCACCCTACAGCAACCGTAACCTGGAGATCACGCGAACGAACGGCGACACGCATTTAGCGAAGCCCGCGGCAGTCCAGACCGCCACGCCACCAGGCAGCAACGGTTACACCAGTCCAGCGTTAGCACCCATCACCCATGCTACCGGGGTAGCAACAACCCTACTCCGCACCCTGATCAACAGCCGTCAGATCAGCAGCATATCAGCAGTGGAGGCAGCAATGGCCGCCGCTGTGGCCTCAGCAGCCAAGAAACAGGTCCTAGCCGCTGCGGTCGCAGCAAACGATATCCCGCCGCCCCAGGTCCGATTCTATCACGAGCCACCGGTGTTGCCGATCCAGCAGCAACAACAACCTGATGGTACTATGAATAAGGTGAGCAGGATCGCAGAGACCGCAACATCCACGCGGCCAGATACACGTGCTGGACTTATGACTGGGACGAATGAGCTCGGTCATATGATCCCCATTATCAGGAACTTGTCGACGGTAAGTTTTATTGACGTAGGGAGAATTGGAACGTGAAGTGGAGTGTGATATGATGCCAAGAAGTCGGCCCATGTGAGGATTTAGTGCGGCCGATTTCAGCTGGCTTCAAATGGTGAGGGTAACTCGGTGTCTTGGTTGTGTTACCTGGGATTCAATTGGTAAGGAGTCAATGTTGGGACATGAATGATGATTCATTACTAGTAAATATTATGTGTGTTTAGTTAGACATGAAGAAAAAGTAGATTACGTGTGAGACAATATCGAACTAGGAAGATAGCGAAAGTTGGAAGCGATAAAGTAGTAACTTGTGCACTATCAACAACTCGCTGTTTCTCGGTTCAAACTTTCCGCTATATACCTTTCTTTCGGCGCTTTATACGAAGACAAACGCGACCATTCGCAAAGACGAACTCGCCGCCCTCCGGCACTCGCGTATAGAAAGTCTCCCCCCCGGAACCTTTCTCTCTCGCCCACCCGAAAAGTCGCTCTTCTATTCACACCATCCCAGCAGACAATCGTTCGCGCGTTACCTTGAAACCAGCAATATAGAAAACTTCCCCTCTCTCTTTGCTATATAATCTCCGGGTCTCTCTCTCGCTTACCAACGAAAGATATAATCCCTGCGACTACACCTAGCGCACAAAGCTTATACCCTCCGGATAATAAACCTCCCGCGGAAAAAAGGGTTATACACCTACCTGCGGCAGCGCGCGTGTTTCTCGTAAATAACCGAGGGATTTTCGGCAGCTCATTGTGTTCAACGCGCTATCTCTGTTCATCCGGCAAGACCTTATCTACCCTGATAATTCCTACGTCGTCGTAGCACCTGCCCTTTCGTAGCAGAGTGTGAGTACGGTCGTTGGTTTATATATTGACGGATATACTTGTACGCACGCGAGACAACCGTGCCGGCAGGTATATATATTGGGGAGGCACTTTCTCGAATCGCCCCGGAGTTTGTCCGTCTTTACTGCCGCGCGCGGGTTATCGTTTTTACGAGGATTTTCGGTACTGGAGACTCGTCCATGCATATAATGCAAAAGTTTTCAGCGCCCGGAACACTTTTTAAAAGTCAATTATAGTAGGATTTGTGGGTTACACCGTTTTTTTTATGTTGATTGTTAGAAACTTTTAGGTAAAGTTTTATCATTTATCTAAACCACCAAGAAACCGCTCAAAAAAAAAAAAAAAAAGATCCCTGCAAACGATCGTTTTAAAATCCGCTCGGAAATAGTCTCTCCGCCCACGAACAAAAGCCTCGGTCTCTCATTCAAATCACCAGGTAATAATACGCACGCTCCGGAAAAACACCTCTCTCACTTGCCACCTGAAAAACCTTCTTCCCCTTGTCAGTGAGAAAAATGCCGCTGTTCTCCGAACACCCGTAAAGCCAGTGCTATCTCGCCGTAGCGTCCGGAAAATCGGGGGTGCGCATCACAAAGCGAAAAATCACGACGCGCCCCACGACGACGGCGGACAAAAGTGTGTCTTCGTGAATGCAAAGAGAGACTTTTCACGTAGCGTGAAAAACGTATATATACGCGAGCGAGCGAGTGTGCTGCTATATAAGAAAGATAAAGGAGAGGAGGGAGCAGTCGTCGTCGTCGACAAAAAGGGCGGAGGAGAGAGTGGGAATCCTTTGAAAATTTTTCGGGGACTTATCTCGGAACATCTGTTAACAGCCGGCAGAGAGCCAGCCGCAGCGCTGTTCTTCTCCTCTTCCTTTCGTTTCTTCTTCTTCTTCTTCTTACTCTTATTCTCTCACTTTCGGCTTTGCTCCTTCGTCGTATAGCCGTCGATGCTCTCTCGTTTCTTCTTTTTTTTTCCATTCCCCGCTCATGTGTGATGCGTCGTAGTCGAGGTGGGATATACACATGCGTGCGTGCATCTGTGGGCCCTCTGCCCCTTCGAGGAACCGCGGTTATCGCGTTCACAGCTATCTACGGAACGACTCTTTTGTTCGGCCGCTCGTATATAGGGTTTTCGGCGGTTTAATTGGCTATACTCTCTCGTTCTAGTTATTATCATATATTACATAACGCTCAAAAAAAATTTTATCATACTTCTAAAACCTTGCAAACCTATATACCGCTCAACAATATACATTCCTATATATACAACACACGCGAACCATCATCAGCATCCCTCGAAAAATCCCATCAGCTATACCGCCGACCTTCGCAGGCAGGCAGGAGCAGCAGGCCGGGCTATCACAAAGGACTTTTTCGGCCGTCCCTCTCTCCTTCTATATCTATTATCTGCGCGCGACGGCTGGCTGCTCGCGCCGCTCTTGCTTACCTGCAGCAGGGGCAGGTGGTGGGACCCGCTGCTGCCTCTGTCTGTCTCTCTATATATATATATATACGTGTGTTAACTGGAGGGATGTATATAGGTACGCGAAGAGAGGGACCCTCGTCGCTTATATTCAGTGAGGACGGCGTGGGCCTTTAGGCGCGGTTCACAGTTGGCGCGCATATGTATATGTATACTAGGGAGCTGATAAAGTATATATGTTGGAGTAGCAGTCGTCGCGAGGTGTTTCCGAATATCAGCCCGCGCCGCGAGGGTCTAAAAGAAGAAGAAGACCGCGAGAGCTGCGTGTATTATGTGTGTCTCTTGAACGCCGGCCAACGGACTTATTTCGATAACACACGCACACACACACTGTCTGATAACCCTTCTCTCTCTCTTTCTCGGCGATGTGTAGTCCCCTTTAAACGGTTCCCACTCTACCGTCGCGGCTTGCTCCACACTGCTCACCTGACCTGGCATCGTCTCTCTCTTTCTCTGCGTCTTATCGCTCTTTCTCTGTCTCTCTCTCCCCACTATACCAGCGCGCTCGGCTTTCATTGGGAGGCTTATCTTCGTCCTTATTCGGCGCGCGCGAGCCGCTCTCTATCCATTATCCGCGTCGGTCTCTTGCTCGTTCATTCGTTCGCTGCTGGCAGGCTGCCCGCGATTAGCTAACTCTCCTCTCTCGCTCACTCGAAAAAAGAACGCGAGCGCGACGACGATCGAGTTTCGGCGACGGCGCGGGCGCGTGGTTAGAGTTTACTCTCTCTCTCTCTCTCTCTCTCTCTCTCTCGATGCCTCGAACGAGCGAGTGATAAGGAAGGTAAATGTTGGCCGAGAGCAAATACGAAGCGTACATATATATACAGAGTTTGCTCTCGTTGTTAAATGACGGGGGGGCTAAAGGCAGGTTGCTTATATATTATGCTTATCTTTCGGGAGTTTGTAGCTGTATTTATATGTATATACAGTGTCTGTGTGTGTGTATATACAGGTAGAGGGATGTTTATCGGCTTGTTTGCTCGACACGCTGAGGTTTCAATTTGAGAGTTCCTGCCTCATGCCTGGTGGCACACACACACGGTGATGTGTGTATGCTTGCTTGCTCGTTCACTCGCGCAAGAGTTTACCGTTAAATCGGAATGTTAGACGAGAGTCCATTTGGCACGCGGTTGAATCATCGTGATGAGGATCACGTGCTGTCCGTCGGTTATAGAGAGATTCGGCAAATTTTAAAGGCAAATTTTACACGATCGGAGAGGCACTATAAACAAATATAGCAGGGACGAGGTACATAAGTAAATAGCGGTCGGGAACGGGAAACTCAACTACGCTTTACTTTTCATATATTTCCCGAATGTCACCTCGTAAAACTTTCTTCTTCTTCGTGCGCTTATAGCCATAATCTCTCCCAAACCTTAGGGCCATAATTTATTCCTTTATATATATACACTCCGGCAGCAGCAGCAGCAGTTCCCCGCTGACACTGCAAATCTCAGCTGCGTAGAGAGAGAGGGGGGGACAGGTGTTCACTGCCGCGCAAATTTTCGCGAAAACTGTCCCTCTCGACCATAAAAGAAAGAAAAGCGACCCTCCGGTCTCCATCCTCTTATATATCTCTCTCTCTCTCTCTCTTTTTCATTGTACCCCCGAGGCCGAGTAGAAGATTTCCTTCTTCTTCGTCTTGTATATACCTGCGTTACCGAAAATTCGCTTTGTCCGCGCAGCGGGAGGGCCACCTGGGTTGCTGTAGCATTGTGCAGCGCTGCGCTTCGGTACTTTCCCGAGTGTAAAACAATAAACGCGCTGGTGGTGTGCTATACCTGCCGCAGCGGTGGAGGCCAGGCTTGTCACCTGTTGCGCGCGCGCGTATATAGGTACAGGGTAGAAGAGAGAGATAGAGAGAGAGTTTATCGCCGTAGTAGTAGTTGTTGTAGTGGTCGTTTTTTCGCGAGGGCGGGTGGGGGTGTACGAGGTGTGAAAGTTTTTCGTTTAGAGAGAGAGAGAGAGGTCGTTGGGAAATGGAGAAAAGTTGGATTGTATTGCAAGCTCGCGTATATAATGGGGTATATAAGTTATACGCGAGGCTTCGAGATTGTGTTTTGGAAGTTTACAATAATTAGATGCCTACCGGTAAATTATCAATTTGCAACGTGAAAAAAAGACAGTCTTATATAGTTCTTTCAATCGAAAAATGTATCGCTAACTTTTTACATGTTATACGCACAGAGATCTACGAAATTATTGTATTCATCGGGCAACACACACACGAGTACACGTCGAATCGTTATCCAACAACATCCTCTCTATCTATCATTAAAATTTCCATGGCCCGCGCTCGCCGGCTTTTTATCACCTTTTTTTCTCTCTCTCACTCTCTGCCACCACGTAATTCTCCTTTCGTGGAAGGGATAACGAATCCGCGCGTTGATTCGGCAGAGATACACGTTTGATAAAACGCGCCTCTCTCGCGCACACGTGACTCATGATAAAATTTCGCGTGGGATCACGTAATGACCATTGTGAATGACTCACACATCGCCGTGCCGCGCCGTGTGTGCTTTGTAACATAGATTTTCGGTATAGGCGCGAAAAACGATTTTTCCGGGTTCCCCGAGATCCGAAGAAATATTTATTATATACTTTAATAATCCTTTATCAGTGGTTATACAAGAGAGCTGTGTATATACACGCGCGGCGGTCCGAAAAAATTCCGTTACGGATTCGTGAGAGAAAAAAAAGGAGAGCCGCGGGTCCGATGCCGCGCGCCCCGCATACAGATAGGAATACACACACATAGGTATCTATATGTAATGCCCTCACCTCGCAGAGACTTATCTCTCCGCATCGTCCGGGGCGCTCTTGATTGATGAATTAGAGAAACTCGTATATCGGGAACTCGTTATGATAGGGCTTGAGAGGAAACGAAAGAGAGAGAGAGAGAAAAAGAGCGACGTGCAGCTTCCCGGGAAACCTGCACCTCGCGTTGTGCAAGCGAGATATCGCTGCGATGATTTATAATAAAATATACGCGGCAGTCGATGATAATTAATACGCGAGCTAATCGTTTTTGTTTGCACTGTAAACACATATTCTCTCGGTGCAGTGTGCGCTAGGTAAATATATAAGCGGGGAAAGGAAGAAGGTGGAGAAGGAATTTTCGAAGTTTGCTCGGGTCTCCCCGGTAGCTTTGTCTCGTTCCCGGCGGGAGATAACATAGAGAGAGAGAAAGTATAAGAATGAATGAAAGAGGGAGTAAAGCCGACCATGATGGTTGTTTGGTTTTCGGATTCGAAGACTACCGGCAGTTGTTGGCAGGGCCTCGTCCCAGTGTGTACATACCTTCAACGCAGGCGGCTGCTGTGCAAACACCGGCGGCGGGCCTAACGAGAGAGACAGAGATTTTTCGAAAAGCTGACTGACTGACTGGCTTCTCGGCCGAAAGATTGTTTTTTACCTCTTTTTTGTTTTGTTTGGTCGAATGACTGTGTTATTTGTATAAGTGTGCATATACAATAATTTAAATATGGAGTCAATACAGGTGTTGAGCAGAGTTAAATGGCCGATTCTACACCACAGATTCGACCTGTATAACAAAAAGGTTCACATAGATACATATACACTCCACATATACACGAAATACAATTCTATACAATTCTATTTATTATAAAATTATTATTAATGTTAATAATTTTCAATTTTTCAGAGCTCAAATGACAGCAATCCATCGAGCCCTGGTAGCGGCTGCAGTGGCGCGGTGCGCAAAGAGACCAAAGGTCGGAGAAAACAGAGCTTTCCCGTGAAAGCGCCTGTTAGCCCACTCAATTACGTCGTCGGCGAGGAAGAACAAGCCGAGGCACAAGATTACACCGCTTGGTCGAAAAGAGAGGTTGGTGTTTGTTGTGTTGTGATGTGTATAGTGAGTTATATCGAAAAGTTAATCTGGCATCGTAGCAGTGATCCTATATGTGTAATTGTCTGAAAATTATAGTTGATTTATTTATATTTAGAGACGATGATCTGTAGTGTTTAAAATTATCGCGAACATATCGGTAAAGTAGGGAAAAAGCCGGTAAACCTTTTTTTTCGATAATGGCTTATAATACTGTAAATAACAGTATAATCGTTATTTCAACCAGTTACAAAAATCTAATCGGCCTCGTTCTATTAACAGTCGACATCCAGTCCAATGTCACAATCGCAGCTGCCGCATCATCGCGATGAGCATCAGCGACATCAAGATGAGCAGCAGCGGCAACAAGAGGAGCAGCAGCGGCAACAAGAGGAGCAGCAGCGGCAACAAGAGGAGCAGCAGCAGCGCATACAGCAAGAGCGGCACAGACTGGAGCAGAGACGCCAACAACAACAAAACCGGCAGCAACAGCAACGACAGAGGCAGCAGCAAAGACAACGAGGCCAACAGGAACAAAGACAGTTGCAGCAGCAGCGGCGGTTGATGCCACAGCAACAACCAGAGCAAGAACAACAGCTTCAGGATATCGCGATGGATTTGCAGCAGATCGCTGAGGCAGCTGCCGCAGTTGATAACAATAATGGCATGGCTAACAACAACAACGGTGTTAGCAACACGACGCCCAATAATGGAGCGAAGAAGGGTGACATGACATGCACGAATTGCGGCACGATGACCACGACAATCTGGAGACGGAACATGGTAGGCGAGATGGTCTGCAACGCTTGCGGCCTGTACTACAAGCTGCATGGGATTAATCGGCCAGTTGCGATGCGCCGAGACACGATACACACGCGACGGCGCAGGCCCAAGGGCGAGAAGCCCGTCAGGAATCGAAGTACGTTATCTCTCTTTTAGTTTTGCTCTTCTTTTTTTTCTCTCTCTTTCGCGTCGATCGCAGTGTTTGGTCTATAAGCTGATTGTCGTGCTCGACGACCATGTTCGTCTGTTGTTAGAAAACAGAGAATGTAGCAAACTTTTGTCTGTGAATAGTTTTCTAAGAAAGAAAAAATGATCGTTGATTATTTTCTTTAGATTTCTTAAAAATTTCTGTAATTTCTTTTAATTTTGTTGAAGTCACATGAAAATTAATGTAGAATTGAGTAACTTTATCAAAACTATGCAGAATGACGTGCAAGATTTTAAATGACCATGGCATTGTCAATATTCGAGATTATTATTTATTAGCCTTTGAAAACTTTAATATTATATTCTAACCTATCCATTTTTTGCCCCTTCAGAGAAGGGAGACGCCGCAGCACAATTGGCCCAGGAACAAGAGCAAGCCGCACTGGACCAGCAAGCTCAGTCAGTCCCGCCGCTCGCGATTCGCGAAGACGTGGAGCCAGATAACACACAGTTGCTGGAGAGGTTGCGCATGCAGATTCAGCCACACTTGATGATCGCCGCCATGAGGACGAACGCGGTCGCCGGTGCAGCGGCCGCGGCCTTACCCCCCAATCACATAAACTTCGGCATTCCCAACTTCATGATACCGGTAAGTAGAAATTTTTTTTATTTAGTCTTATAAAATATTATATTACAGAGACTTACCTAAGCTATATAAAGCAGTATTAACGAATCTAATTAAAACATTTTGGTGTTTTCTACAGCAGGTAAACCGTGAAGATGATCGGTCATTCGACGCAGACATGGATCATGACGACGAGGAGGAGAATGTGAATGATCTACCGCTAAACCTCGTCGCGACCTCGCTCGCCGAGGAGGCGCACTGACCCTCGGCCACACCCAAGGCGACAAGAACAGCTTCGCCGATAGCATTACCAACACGGACGAGCGGCGAAAACGTTCTTTGAGTATATATAACGAGAAAAAAGACGCGTGCGTCCATATTTTTTTATACACGAGCACCGGATTATGCGCCGGATACGAAGCTCTCGACGCGTACCTTATGAAGTGACAAGGCGATTACGGCGGAATTTTATTGATATTATTACAAAGTCGCAGTATTAAAAGGAAACAAAATAAACAAACAAAAAGGGGGTCAAACGAACGAAAGGACGGTTACTCTAGTTGTACATAGGAGTAGAAGAAGACAAAACAAATGAAGATATGTATACGAGGAAGAGAAGACAATGGCGAAGGATATTTTTATACAAAATTTTCTATACTCTCGCGAGGATACTTCTTTTTCCGAAAAGGGTGGGGGTGGGGGGTAATTTGCGAGTGAAACAGTTGTATATAGGGAAGTGGAGCGACGAAGGTCAACTGTTCACTTCTTGTTTGTACGTTATAGAAAACATGATGCTGATAAGGGGGAGGGGGGACTGATGATCGGATATATTTTTATTAATGCTAAGCGCTCTCTAACTGTCTCTCTAAAAAAAGAAACAAAAAAACGTTCGTTCTCTAAGCTTCGATTAATTTCGCTGTGCGGCTCGACAGACGGTTTTTGGGCATTTTAATATGTGCACTGGACGAAAAAAGCATGTTTTACACAATTACTTTGATTGATTGAGTTTGTTCTGTCTGGCGAACTTGATTCTTCATTACATTTTATTTGTAAAACATGCATTTTTCCAAAAACAACAAAGACGCTGCCTTTACTGTCGACAAGCAGCGAGACTGAACACTTACCAATAATGGAGATAACTCATTGCCACGATTATTATTATCTTTTTTATAATCTTAATTTATGTATTTTTCAGCTTTTTGCTGTATTTTATTAATCTTTTTATCGTTTTTCTTTCTTCAATGAATTACAAAAGAGAAAAACGGTTTACTCATTGGTCTCTGACTTAACAATAATACTTACAGCGATACTATTGCGTAGAGTATTAGGTAGTGAGAATCTCTCATAGTTATTTTTTTTTTATTTTGTTTTGTAAGGTCGAACATTTTCTCGGTCGTGAAGAAAATACGTATATTATACTCATGTAGATCTGTAATATGTTATAAACGAGAATAACATAAAGCACTTTCTTATAATACGTTACAAGAAATACAGAGATCAAGAAACGGGTTAGGTTCTTTTGTTCTGTATAAAGCAAAAAGAGAATAATTTTCGTCACTAGTTTTTAATAAGTATTATCTGACACGACTTCTTTCAGACTTTCTGAACTTATCAATCACATTTTTTTCTCGTTCGTTTTTAAGCTTACAAAATAATCTAAGAAGTAAAATGGCATTAAAAAGCATCGCGGATTAACACTTAATATACACACTTTCGTAGGGAAACGCGAGGCATAACGTAAAGAGTAATGGATTATCAGACGCGAAGTTAGAGTTGGTAAGATTACGTGTACTTAAGAAGGAGGAAAAGCTCAATCTCATTTTGTTTTTGTCCCCGCATCGTAATATTCGTTCGTAGGGATGTCGCGTTGACAATACCCCCTGAACTCCCTTGAGGCAAGAAATTTGAAGTAAATAATTCGACATGAAATGACAATAGTATCTATTGTATATATGCAAAATAGCTTGAAGTGTCTTTTCAAATTTAGATATTTCTCGATAAGAGAAAGATTGTAAAATAATAATAAGTAGTACTGCCAAAAGTCAATTAGGTACAAACTTTTTAGTGTCTCACAATCTGAGAATATGTTTGAAACTCACGCTTTTATTGCATTCTATTTGGCCTGTACAAATACGGTGTGGCAGATTTAGAAAAAAATAACATTAAAATCTGGTAGAAAAATATGTCAATTTCAAACTTTCACGAAAGCACACGAGTATTACAGAAACGTGTAGTCAAACTTTTCTATTTACAAAATTATTTGTAATATACAAATTTCGCCTCATTGCTGCTAGTCGCCTTCAAGTCACTTTATGATTTAATTTAACAGAAAATAAAAGTATTATCATTGTTAAAACAGGAACATACCCCACATACATATATATTTACGACTTTGTATAGTTCGCCTTGTACTTTCGGTGTTAGTCAGAATGGGTATTATAGAAACGAAAACGCCTTACATAGCGCATAATAAATACACAACAAATGGCCAGTGCATCAATGCAAAGATGCGCCCTGTATTACATAAACCTAATGTACTTTGCCAAAAATAGTTTTTAGTACTTTGTAACATAGAGCATTATTTTAGTTAAGGGCATCATAGTTCTTTCTCTGTTCTTTTTTCTTGTCTTTACTTTTACTCTTTTTCATAACTTTGTTCGTAGTGAGAATGTTAACCCCCCTTTTTTTATTTATTTTCCGTTTTAACGATGTACAATTTAGTTGCATACAAATAATTATTTCGATCAAAATTTGCATTCAATTGTTACATAAATTTTATTTTGTTTAATTAATCATCAAAGTGACAAATAACGCGAGTAGCATCAAAGGGAGTCTAGTTTTAGTCGTTATCAAATGAGCCTTACAAGCGTGTACACTTATAACTTATGTAGATAAGCGAGTATAATTAGGTATTATTAATAGAGTTAATACTCTCTCAATGTACGAGTTTGCCTGCTGCAAGTACTGCACTTATACAGTAGTCAATAATTAACGAGGCATTTTACTCTCTCTTTCTTTTTTGTGTTATCCCTCTTTTATATTTTGCGTATTACTCGAGCCAAACATCAAAGCATAATTACGTATCCGGGTGTAAGCGAGTGAAGTATCGGATTGGAGATGCAGGCGAGATATTTTTCGAAACAATATTGAGATTATCGACGTTCTTCATGAAAGCAATAATATTTCGTGCCACTACGATACAGTCGAATTTTTATTTATTTATTTTATTTATTTCTCAATGCCGTAATGCGTGATCACGTTTTTATTTTTTAACTTTAAACGGTAACCAATGTTTTATTTATGTTTTTTTTTTTTTTTTTTAATTTTTTTTTTTTTAATTTTTTTGATAAATTATTGTGCAATTTTTAGAGAAAACTTTAGTAATCGAATGTTGTTTTCATAAATTGTAATTATCAACTGTGCATAATAGAAGTAATGGCGAGTATTGGCTTTACCTTTTAATATAAATTTATTTATCTATTTATCAATTTAAATTTAATCGGAAACATCTATCGAAATCGATTACTATTGTTTTTATCAACGTAAAATTTTTTTGTTATAAGATGAAAATTCACATGGAGGAACTTTATTGTAGAAATTTGAACAAACTAATCTATGAGTAATTTTTTAACTTGTTTAGGATCACGAATATCAAAACTTTTTAGATTTAGGTTTCTGTGTATTGTTGAACAAATTTTTGTATTAACAATTTAAACTTGATTAGTACTTAACACTTATCGATATTTCGGAAGCGACAGCACGATCCACAAACGATTTTCTCCGTGTTCTTGACTTAAATACTCATGTTTTATATCGCTTTTTTAATCGTTAATTTATAAATCACACTGTACAATCTGTATTATAAAAGAAAGTATCGTTCTTTTGTTTGTCAAAAAAAGTCCGGCAATATTTGCACTCGTGATACTCGTACGCGAAACGAAGGCTATACATTTCGTCAAAGGCATTGGATTCGTACATACATACGTAGGCATTTTTTTCTTTTTTTTTTTTAATTATTATTACACTTACACGCTCGTTGTTCACCCTCTTCGTTATCACCATTCGACTTTTTTTACACATACACATGCGAAGACACTTACACTTGAACACAAATCACTGGGGCGGACGGAAGACTAGACTCTTGTCGCCTTACTATACCTGTACATATAACAATTATTATGCGCATAACCATGTATGAACAATCGATGAGAATTGTTAATTTTGAAAGCTCTCTAACGTAATGATATATAACGCTATGAAGAATATTTTTGTAACCACTGCGATTTGAAAGGATTAAAGAAAAGAGAAACTGACCCGCGTATTGCTATTTTGTTATCGAATATATGTGTATAGATAATGAATTATATATAGATTATATAAAGATAGAATTATTATTGCTAAAAGGCAAGGCGATTATGACAATGGCATTATAAAGAAAGTATCATGATCCAGTTGAAGTGCGCGCGTGATAAGTGAACAGAAAAAAAAAGAAAATTGCTGTCGCAGTGAAAATAACGCTCTCTCTCTGATCATAATGAAAATACTTTGTACTGAGGCAGCTATACGTGTGAGGCGAGATTAGCTACGACGCTAATTTCCGATAAACCCACACACACAGACACAAAGGGCGCAACCGAGGCTTTTTTTTATTATTGTACGAAACCAAGTAGATTTCGTTCTCTTACTCATTGTCAGTATTCCAGAATCATGGTTTTAGCGAATGTTCGTGTGTGTGAATTTTTTTTAGCGAACCTTTTTTCTAGTTTTACCGTACTTTTTTTTTAATCGACGCTACTTAACAAAGAACCACGCTCTACTTAATTGTAATTATATTGATATTAATTAATTAATTAATTTTGGCTTTTCAAATTAACGCGCGCGGCGTAGAGATTAATGAGCGTATGTACATGGGAGATGGAGAAGGAGATGATGATGATGGTAAGCTCGCACCGTTTCCGTCCCGAGCGAAAAGCCTTGATAAAGAAGGAGGAAACTAATATAATTATACTCGATCGCGTATCTTTCGATTTTTCTTTCGTCGCATAATAATAACATACATCCCCCAGAGAGCTGCAGCTTTGCGTCGTCGAAAGCGACAAGTATTAATGTACACACACTGTGCGTCGAGTATTATTTTTGTATACATCAAGATTATATGCGAGGATCGAACGTAAAAGTGATGACGAAGTTCATTGCGATTGTTGCGGCAGCTATTCGTACGCTAAATTCACTGAGTATTAACGGGGATGTACATGACAAATGTTGAAAATTTTTTTAGCGTTCCGAGAAGTAAAATTAAAATATACGAGACAAGCTACCGAATTGCTTTTCTTGCACAAAACGATGAAAAATTCGGCGCGAGACTTTTGGTGGGATAGGAGAAAATCAAGGAGAAAGAGACGGCATATTGCTGGTATACGTATATATAAAGATAGAAGAAACAAGAAGTGTACACTTGTTTCTCTTTCTCTTTCTTTCTCTCTCCAGCAGCTGTTGAGATTATTCAAGGTTGTGTGTATTATTATAAGTATTTTTGCAAAAGGACAAAACAATTGTTGATTAGTGTAGAATGCGTATATGTGCGTATGCGTGCGTGCGACTTGCGTGTGGATGCGCGAGGATTTTCGCTCTGCCTTTCGTCCCATTCGTGTTTGTCATCATTATTATTATTTTTTTCTTTTTTTATCATTATTATTATTATCATTGTCGTGCGATAAAAGATTGTGATTTCGCGATTTCGACGAAGTCTATTGTAGCGCCTTAAAAGCAAACCCACGCAATGACTTCTCGTAGTGTTAAGATTTGAATAATAATTGATTTTTTTTTTAATAAACTCACTTGATTCAAAATTCCTTCTTATTTTTTTCTCTTATTTACTTATTACCTGACAATCAAAATTCTATGAAAAAAATAAAATAAAATATATAAACTGAATTTGATTTAATGAAGCTGGCCTCAAAACCCTGATATCTATATTTTATTATTATATATAGACAAAGATCATGCTACAATAAGCCTACGTCGAAATTGTAATAATTGCGACCGACAACAGTGCCTTCATTCACAAACTATTTATATATACTTACTATTATGAAATAAAAAATAAAAAAGTCCAGACGAAAAAGGGAGAATATCCTCTGCTTACAATTATACTTTTTAAGCGCCAGGACGAAACACCTCAATTACATAATAATAATATTAATAATACAATAACAAAGTGTATAAAACACAAAAGGTCAGTCCTGAAACCATTTCTTCATTTTACTTTTTACCACTTAAGTGTCACCTCAAGTTCTCCACGATAAACGCCGTTAACGACGTATAGAAGAGAGTATGTGTACTAACCGTCAGGGTAGAAGGCTATGAAGATGAATATCGCATTTTCGTTTCCTTTGTGCTCTTCGAAAAAAAGAAGGTATGAAGAACGCGAACGAGGCAGAAGGATAATTAGTTTTACGGACTCTCACACCCCACAACGCGCGCCAGTTTTTTAGCCAACATTTTCTTTTTTCTCTCTGTCTCAGTTTTTTTGTCTCTGTATTCTAGTGTATACGTACCTATAACTCCCGCGAGAATCACGACACACTCACATACACCGTGTATACGTGGTAAATAATTGTATAATTGATATTTTGTACTTCGCAAAGAAAGCTAATTCACAGCAGATCTACGCAGGTTTACTTAATTTATGATTTTACCTTAATTTATGTATTGCACGTGTTTTTAATTATATTATTACTATTATTAATTAATTGATAATTAATTATTATGATTTTATAAAATTATGTAAAGCGAGAAGCGCACGACACGATCCTTGGTTTTCTGTCTTTCCCTCTAAATCATTTTCTCACTCTTCCTTTTTCCGCTTATACTCCCAGTATACCGAGAGACCGAGGCTCAACTTAATTTATGTATAAAACGCCAATTGTAAGAATTTCTTGTGTACATTTTTATATCGTGTTTTTACTTTTGTCTCTCTATTATCGTACTTTTTCTTCGCTCTCTCTTTCTCTTTCCGGCCAACTTCTCGTACCTACCATCGCAAGATGCATTTTTTTATCTCTTGCGAAATCAAGAGAGAGCATATTCCGAATCTTATGTTTTTTTTGCAGCGCTAGTGTTTCGATCGACGAAAACATTGTAATCGAAATTCTTTTGAATTTCGGAAAAAATACTCGAAAGTGAGGCGGTGTTGATCGAAACACTAGCGTCGCCTTCTTTTTCTCTTATTGGTATCGTTCAACTGCACTCACGTTTCTCTCTGTCTCTCTTTTTACGATGCGCTGTATTTATTTGATTATTATATACACTTTACAATGTGATCCGTTGGCGAATTTTGTATGCGCGATAAAATTGATATAGTTTTTCTTGTGCGAGAAACGGAAATCTGTTAAAGCTATAATGATAGACATTTGCTGGACATGTTCGTACGAATGTCAGAACGTCTGAGAATTCTTGATTTTTTAAATAAAGAAATGTTACAAGGCCATAAATGCTTTTTTCATTATCCCATTACCTATCATACCTTTCTTATAATCAATATAATATAAATCTGTATATTTTATATAACAAATGGAATAATTTACACTTGGGATAAAAATTCAAGCAAAATTTTCAATTAAATAAGAAAACGAACAATATTTATATCAAATAAGTTTTATGGAAATCTAAACTAAATTTTAAATGTAAATTAAAAAATCTGTAATAGTTTTCAATAGTAATATCAAAATTAGTAATACATAATATTATTAAAATTTTACAACTAAATTACCACTTTTGAATTTATATCAAATGAGTAAAAAAAATCATTTAACTATTAATTACAGGAAGTTTATGCATTTTTTAAATTTCAAGAATGACGGTACTCACCAAAATAAACTTATTAAATGTTGCCATTTTTTTGCAAATGACCCATGTATCAGTAGTACTTTTCGATACTAGTGCAAGAATCATATTTATACTAGTACGATTGCGTTTAGCAAAATTGAATAATATGCATAAAACTATTGAGAATATAAAAAGATTTTTATTTACTATAATAAATTGCGCTGTTTGCTACTTATAGAAAGCATTTTTTTTCCTAAAGATTACAGATTTCAAATAAAATTTAGTTTTTATGTACAGAAAAACTGCCATTTAAATAGGTACTAATAATTTTACATTTTACAAAACTCGTATAACAACAAAATAATAAGGTAACCAACTGTGGGAACGGTCAATGCGGGACAACCCCGGACCTATAAGTGATGATTTTTTTTTTTAATTTTATTTTTTTTTTTTAGGTCGCGCTTTTCAAATGATTGCAAAGATATTTTGTTCGGAAAAGGATTACAATTGGGAAAAGGATTGCGATATTGACATTATTATTATTATTA
>UXGD01000048.1:0-131914 GCA_900474315.1 Torymus auratus
TTGAGAGCGAGGATCGGCTTTGGATGAGAGGAGAAGAAGAAGAAGTCTTCTTCGAGCTCGTGAGCGCGTGTTGTTTTGATTTTTCAGCGACTAGGGGGATGGGAAGTTTATTAGAATAATAAATTGGAGATTTTTGCGCGGAGGCTGCGTTATTGCGAGTATCGTAAAGCAGCCAAGTGTATGTAGTCGAAGGAAGAAGGGAGTATACGATATCGTTGTGAGAAATAACACACTCTGTGTACGTGTATGCGTATGAGGTTGATGTAACTGATGCATTGAAAATATCAATATCCCGTCGAAAGCCTTCGTACACATATTTGCAGAAAAGTATATCACGCCGGCAGATAAAATCTACCATACACCGAAATGCGAAATACGCGAAACGGCCAAGCGCGGAACAAGTGTTCGATGCTCTGCGCGCGTACATAATTAATTACAACGCGTATTACATGTATACGCAAGCGCGTATGTATGCGAGCATCACGGCACGCGCGCGATCTCGTGTCCGATTGACAGCGTCGATACAAAGTATATATAAAAGGGGCAGCTCAGCCGAACAATAATATACAACACCTTTCCCTTGCATAAGCCCCAATATAATATCTCTCAGCGCAGCGCGCAAACTCTGATCCGCACCCAAAAAAAGCATAAGAGCTCTGTGCAAGGTGTGCGCGTAGAGAGGGGGGATAAGACACGCGCGCGGGCAACCGGGAAAACTCGTTTGAGATCGGCACGCGGCGGCGGCGGCGTCAATTATTTATTTCGCTACTTTATTTGCCTAACGTCCTGCCGCTAGTCATTACCGAGGCTATCGAACTCCGCGAGATGCGCGCGCACCGCGCGAGAGGCTAATGATCGCGAGAGGTGGAGACGTTTTGTTGCTGTTGTTGCTGCGATATTGGGAGAGCGCGAGCTAGGATGATGATCGACGCGTGCCGCGGACGATTACGCGGATGCGGAGAACTCGCATGCGCGTGTGTGTAGTGCTGTGCGGAGGATTGTATGCGAGATGATAAAGTGAAGATATTTTTCGAAATTTCACGCTGGTTTTCAAAAGTATAGCCGAACCACTTTTGTAAGTCTTGATCGTATTTCAAGTAATACTAAACTAGAATTTTAAATAAGACTCATATTCCGGGCATTGAAGGTTACCCCGAATATTTAGGATGTTCATTTTCTTCATAGAATTTGCAAACCACCTAATTGCAATACAAAAATTAATTATCTGCAGATTATGCATAGACTATATGCATACAGATTATGCATGATCAATTTTATACATAGTCTATGCACAGTGCATTATGCATAATTTATGTATAGTTTATACATATTCTTTTTTACATGGGTAAATTTATATTTTAGAACGCGCGCGTTGCTCTATAGTTTACTGGTAAAATTATATAGCTCGCTGCGTCGTATAATATCTTTGGCGTATTGATAAGCCGTATATCTAAAAGTTGACCATTTTGCTCTTATATAGGATTAATATATATGAACGATTTAACGAGAGAAAAAGGCGACCGCCAGCCAATATATTATTCCCTCTTACTACTCTATTCGCAATTGCTTGCTGATATAAATGCTCAGTAGTTCCGGTACGATCGTATTAAGCGCGCAATGTTTCCCAGAGCTCAACGCGAGCGTTAAACTATATAATTTAAATATATACATATAAAGACACTGAACCGAAAATAGAGCGTTAAAAATAATGCAGCTGCTTTTCCGCGAATCGGCCGGCGTTATAAACGCAATTACGAATACTCTCCGCAGGCTGTACACAACATCTCGACGCGCTCGAAATTAATTGCAAAACCAACGAAACCAAAAATCTCTCCGACCGCGCGGTGCACGCATTAACAGCCTCGACCGCGAAACGAGAAGAAACCCGAGCAGCAGCAGCAGCAGCTTCGCCTCAGCGCGGCGGTCTATTATACACGCGATCGCAATAACCGCACGTGGTAAAATCGTCGAAAAAGAACAGCTGTATGTAACTAGTGTGTATATGTGCAGCATATCTAGCGCTGCATGCATTACACTATAACCGCATCTCTCGCGCATTCCGCGCGAACGTCTCCCCGGGCGATAGCCGCTTTGTGAGCATATCGCTCATTTGCTCGCTTGTGGCGAGAGCCGGTCGACGTTGTCTTGTTGGTTCTCCGAGAGGTGTGGTATTATACTTTGAGATGGGTAATATGTTTTGTTTTGGTTGCGAGGCAAAGTTGAGAGGCATTTTTATGAGTGCGAAACTTGAATTATTTTGAAATTTCTAAATTCAAATTATTCGTACACTCGCATTAAATCACAATGTTTCACTTGCTCCGCAGCCACTATACAAAACCTCGAACAATCTTTCTCTCTCTCTCCTCCGCACTGAAGTGGGATACATACGCCATAAGGATACATTTCGATAACCCGGCCCGCTCTTTACCAGCCAATTAACAGCTCTCCGTATACGCAAGAATTTATCACACTCGCGGCGGCGAAAGTCCGCAGCATATACACTCGCCGATAAGATGCGGTGGCGGCAGGCGTTCAAACCGCAGCAGGAAGGAAGTGGCTCTCGCTCGATTAGCGCAATATAAAGCGCGCGAGCGCTCGTTTCTCGGCTACTTTATTGCAGATTATGATTCGATAAGTGTTCTCCGCCAGCAGCAGTATTAAGCACTACAATGACAAGAAAACATTTTTCAACCCGTCGAACGCACGGCGCTATCGCTCGCGCGGTCGCGAATTTATTACCGTGGGATAGGAGAGTTGAGATATTGGGTGGGAGAGAAAAAAAATTATATGATTAAATGGGTGGCATTGTGCAACGTCCAGCGCGGAGTTATTAAGTTGTATATTAATTCCGCGAGGTGAATGGGCGCTGGAAAGTTCTGGCGGTTCGATGGATTTTTCTTTCTTTCGGAGCTATACGAGAAGGGAGATATATCGTGATTTATCATTAGAGCTGCGTTTCTATGAAATTGGATCTGGCGATTTTGAACTTACACTTATATCTAGATATGTGTGCGTGATTGAGGAATAAAAGCAACGAATGGAGGCATAACGTGTTTTACAACTATGGCAAATTACAGTAGTGCTACATATACCCTATCAAACCGATATTTCCATCAAAATCACCCCCCTCCCCCTCTCTCTTACACACCATCAGTATCAGTCCTTTTTAGCTCGCGATTTTCCACGCAACCGAGATTCTCAACGAGACGCAGCCAAAGCTATATTCCTACGCTTACACGGGAGCGGCGACACGCCTTTACGATATTTTACGGCCCCTGGCTGAGAGCAAGAGCAAGAGAGAAAGAGTATATATATATATATACAGAGCAGCTTCATCTTCTTTTCGCGTTTCGAGTTAATGAAATGTTCCGCGTTATTGCCGCTCGTGAATTTCGCTTTAATTGCCTTCCGCGCTGCTCCTCTTCGCCACGGTAGCACACGTGCAGTGTGAGAGGGCTTTTAACAGCGAATTATATTATAAGGATAAATTTTGTAGCGGGCGCGGTGGTTGTACAAGGGACGCGCAGTTAATGCGCACGCGCTCAAGTTTCCGTTTATGGATCTTTATATACATTAGAAGATCATATCGACTATCCTAGCATATGAGTAAGTTTCTATAAAAAAAAAATTTCTTTTTCTTTTCCTCCCATCCCCTATACACACACAAGCGCGCGTGCGCGCGGACGCACAAAGGCGCTCGTTAAAAGAAACAATTATACCAACCCCCAGCAAAAATACACCGTCGAGTAGGCGACTGCCGCCTCATTTAAATTCGCGCTCGCGCGCGTGTCCGATTGAAATAGCGCTGCTCATGCCGCGCTGCTGTGGCGGCGGCGCTTAGTCGCCGGCAGCAAGAACTCTGATGCAGGGCTGCCGCAGCCTACGCCGCGAAAAAACGAGCGCACAGAGACGAGCCGCGAGCAGCGCGCGAGGTTAATTTATGCAAATCGAGAAGTAGTTCATTATCGAACCGGCTGATCGACTCTCTCTCCCGAGCGAGGCACGCACGCGCCGCGAAGATGCACGAGAGTGTATATATAGTAGAAAAAGCCGCGAGGGATGCGCATATCTATGTATAATCCAGGTGCCGGCGCGAGTCTAATGCAAGTGCAGCAGCGGCGGCGGCGATGATGATTTTATATACGCCTCATGCCTATATGTGTGCAGGTTGCAGGCTGGCTTTTTGTGGAGATAAGCGACGACGACGAGGTTTTGCTTGGTATATAGTGGTTGTAGAGTTTGTGCGTTGATAGAGACGCGAGAGGGCGAGTTTGCGTATTATCTTATCGGTATGCCGGGAGCGCGGGGGAGGAGCTGAGCGTTGATGAGGAATATATGCTAATACGCTGACTTTGTACACACATATACATACACACAGCCGATATTAATTAGCCGCAATTGCCGCGAGGACTATTTTTCCCCGCACAGGCATTACGATATTTACGTTTTTTCCAGTACTCGCGGAGAAATCGCTATGCGCGTACCGTATAATCTCCAATATTTACTTTGGCTCGTTACATTACGATGGGTTATACGCGACTAATGAAAATTATCGAAGCGCGAGCATAAGAACAGCGTATTTACGCCGAGCACTTATACCCCCGACGCGATAACCCGCGCGGCGACTTTTTTCCCCAGCCGATAATAATATTATCCAATTGAATTATTCGATACGATCGGCGTTTAATTTTAAAAAGATTTCGCAACCACGCCGCAGCGGCCAAATAACAATCCTTTTTATTTCCGAGAAGGCATTCGACTTTTCTTATGCTACTCTCGCGCGTGTACGCGATAATTTCAATGCCAGCTCGCGAAATTATACTCGCCCGTATACTTCTCTCCGCCGCGTAAATTACACGCGCGCGCGAGCTTGTAATTTCGCTAATAACGACTCGCCTCCCCCCCGTTCTATGTATAGGTATATATAGACAACAAACGCGGCTGCAGAACAAATACATGTATCGGCTATACGCGTGCAAGAAAATCTCTGTATAATCGGGAAAAACGCGTATACTGTATAAGCGGTACGCAACCGAATCATCATCCCCCGTGCGCAAAAACGTTTATTTGTTGTTCGCGCGTCGAAAAGCGGTGGTTAAACGCGCGCGTTATCGCCTCGCGCGCAATTTCTCGAGGCTATTAAAACTCGCTATATTATACGCGCGCGCGCGAAGAAGAAATGCCACCGATTTTTCGACCGCGTATTATGTACATGATGCTTGTACGGTTGGACTTTAACGAGTGCGCGAAAAGAAAGTGTTAACGCGCGCGTATAACTGGCGAGTTATGATGCGAGTTGAAAAGCTCCTTTCTGCGGCGTTTTTTGCATTCTTCACTCTCCACTCGTGTATATGTGTGCAAGAACGTGTGGTGCATGTGCCGTGAAAATTACTATTTTTTGAATTCATTATATTGCCGTTGCGATTGTTGAGGAAGTGAAAGATGTAGACGCGAGTGCAAGTATAATTGGAGAAATGCAATTGAAATATCGCGGAGGGATGAAAAAAACCGACAGTTTGGAACTGTTCTGCAATCGGTGCAAGAAACCAGTAGTTACACGGGTATTTAAAAACGAATCGAGCTTATGAAAAAGTATTTCTTTACAATAGTAATACACTGTCTGAAAATCAACACGTATTTTTCTTATCGATCGCTAATCACGCCAACCGATCTGCAAACCGCTCTTTCAGCACCGATCGTCCGCAAAAAGCACCTCGAAACCCCATGAAAGTTTCCCCCCGCGCTCGTAAATAAGCCATCTCCCCCCAATTTTTCCCGCACCTCCTTAACACTTTCATTATTACCCATACACACATACACCGATCCACGAAATATCCCTCGCTCTCTTGAACCAGCCAAAAGAAAGTGCCAAGTGTTCTCTCCTATAGCTTAACGAGCGCGCGCGCACTCATCTCCCGGCGGCGCGTCGTCGCTTTCTTGCTGCGAAAAGTCCGAACTATAAAATCGCTCCTCGCACCTGCCATCCCCACACACACGAGAGCCAGTGTTTCTAGTTTTTCTCCCCGCGCAGCACACCAGCGGTGTATCGGGAGCGCGAGCGGAGATGAATGAACCCGGCAATTCGCTGGGAGCAAGGACCTCTTCTCTCTCTCTCTCTCGCGAGCGGCCAGGCATTATCAGCTCTATAATCTTTCTCCGTCCTCTTCTATCCTCTCTCCTCTACACGCCCTTCTCTCTCTCTCCCTCAGCCTCCTTTTTCTCTATTTCCCATATCCGCGCGTGGCTCCTGGTGTTGAGCGAACGAGCGCACAGCTGCGCGGGCACGCGACGCTTTATATTATCGGCGCGTGTAGCGGCCGTGTTATTCCGGGCGGATTGATTTTTTTCGCCTGAGTGCGGGTACGAGGAGTTTCCGCTGGGTGTCGTATAAAGAGAAGGAGATGCTGCTGCTGTGTGGTATTATATTGCTGTGTACAGAGGTGATGTACCGAAGAGAGAGCCTGGCGCTTCCTTATGGTTATATGCTATATGCAAATCGCGGCGGGAGTGATTCCAGCTGTGGTTGTTTTTCTTTTCAGCAGGGGAGAATTGTAACAGGATGGGTGGTGATGACGATGAGTGTAAGTTCGCTAATGCCCAAAGTGTAACACCTTTTTACAATAATCGACCTACCACATTATAACTGTATTTATATGAAAATAACGAATATTATATACTAATCGTAATCTTACAGCCGCGAGTTCAAAAACGAAATCGGCAATCTCCGTTCCTCTCGCGCGTTCTACATATGATAAACCGATCGCTCAGCGTCATCTATCACGGCTCTCGATCTCCCCGCGATCGATATACCGCGGCCGCTCCGCAACTATATACTCCTCTCTTATCAATTAACCCGCGCCACTTCATCTTGCCCGCTTTTGTTTACAAAATAATCCGCAGATCGTAGCGGGGCGATATACCCGCACAGACACGCGCTTGCCTGGAAAGGAAATTAATTTACAATGTGCCCCTATCTCCGCCGAATATCATCTTACAAGGCTGCGCCCACGTCTATCTAGCGAGAGAGTAGCGTACTCGAGTGTATCTACGATTAAAATAATATCTCTGAAAAGCGCGAGGTTTCCCCGCGGAAGCGCGATCGCGAAATATCGCCGAGGACTTCGGTCACGGTAAATAAAGCGGCGCTCAGCAGTAGCGGTATAGCAACAACAACAATTCGATGGATCTTACGGACGCGGAAGAGCGTATAGCCGTAAAGACAAATCTCCCAGGCTGTGCTACTCTCCTCTCTCACACAGCGAGATATAATAATTCTTCGGGAGAGAAGAAAGTCGTAACTCGCGCCGCGAGGTTCCGTTTTATTTATCATTCCGCGGAAAAGCGACATTAGGCAAAAGTCCCTCTCGTTCTCTCGTGCAATTAAAAATCCATAACGCGCGCTAGGCGCCGTAAAACTCCGCACCTCAATCCTTCATATACCCACACGTACACGTGTATATCTATATATACATCCATCGGAGCGGTAGAGGAGAAGAAGAAGAAGAAGAAGAAGGGATAATACACCTGCGCTCACGGGGAATAATGAATGTACTGGTCCAGCAGCAACGGCGGCGCGCGAGCGAGCGCGTGTAGTAGCTCCGAGGCGTACATGTGTGCGCCGCCGCCAGAAGAAACTTCATTCACAGATCGGTAACGAGAGAGAAAGAGAGGAAATAAAAGCTGGCGCGCGCCTGCTGCCGCCACGGGGGAAAGGAGGTAGTAAAATAAGAGCGAGAGGAGAGGATGCGCGGAGAGCGAACGGCGAAAAAGGAAGAGGTGAAGAGAGAGAGAGAGGGAGAACGGGATGATGCCCCGCAGGAGCGAGTCGAGGTGAGCGTGCGAAAGCCTGCGTTGGGTGTGTGCGTGGCGCACGCGCGTGTATATGTGTGTGTGGAGGGGTTCGATGGGCAATGACATTGGATTAATTAATGGTACGAGGTGATTTTTTTTAGGGGTAGGTAGGTCTCGTAACGTGAAAGGGTTAGAAAAACTTAAAGGGGTTGGAATAAGATACCGAAGAGATAAAGAAAATTTCGCGACAAAAGTAGTACACCACATGAAAATAATGAAAATTTTCATTTTTTTACGTTTTCTGGATGAGATGTTAGTAAGAACGAGAATTCAAACGTATCAAAAAGTTTTATTCAAACCCCCTTATCACTTACACCCATGTTTCCCATACAATTAAAACTCTCTGTTGCACGCTGGACGTATATACGCAACAAAACCACCGATATAAATTACGCGCGCGTGTATATATCAGTGGTATATAGCTTCCCCCCATCGCGCCGCCGTCATGACCAAGTACAAGACAATTACAAAATATATTTCACCGCTTAATCACTTTTATCGCAACAGCGCGGCATTAAGATACAGCCAAATAAATTAGTCAAAATAAAGGAGCTTCGTCCTCCCCACTCCACTCCCTCAAAATGAAAAATAAGAATCTCGCGAGAGAAAGAGCGAAGGCCTCGCGCGTAATACACAAAGAACAATAAGACCACACCAAGACCGAAGCAGAAGCAGAAGAAGAACCGGAGAATGGAAAAATAGAGCAAAAGATGACTGCTGCTGCTGCTGTAGTGGCGGCGGCAACAACAACGGGCCGCGCGCGATTACGAGCGGCAATTATGTCGCGCGAGGTCGGCAGGTACATATAACGCGCTCAGGGGGTTCCTCCTATATACTAAACGGCCAGGGCGCATCCTGCCGCCTCGCTTACACTGCACACGCGGAAATGCAGGGCCGCCTAATAAAGTGCAGGAACGAGAGCATAAAGGCTGCTGCTGCTCCATTCGAAGAAGAAGAGAGAAAGAGAGAGGGAGAGGTGTAATTTAGGGTGGCGGGCGAATCATTATTTAAGTGATCGGGGGGCTGGCTACCGGCCGCTGCTACTTTAAATCGACGTCGTTATTATATCGGTGCGCGGAATCCCTGTAATTGTTTATAAAGTATAAAGGTAATTGCCCCCAAGCTCTCGCGCGTTTTATTATTGCCCGGGAATTTAGTATCGATAAGTTTATGCGCGGGGAGGACGGGGGGGTTTATTGGTTCGATATTACAATGAGAAGGGGCCATGGGAACGGAGTTAGAGTAGTATAGCGCGAGGAAATGGGGAATTTTTGCAGGTCTGCGGGCGACATTTATGTATTTATTGTCATGCGCGCCCGCGCGTAAGAATTGTGATGAGGAAATCGTATTATCAATGGAAGGAAATGCATAGTCGGGTTATGTAAGTGTCGATATAAATTAGTTGTATAAATGTATAATGGATCTAAGGAAAAGTGTAGTGCGAGATACTGGATATAAGTTTCAGGTGTATGATGGTGAAATTTCTCCCGAATATCGGCAAATCTTAACCCGTTAATCATAAACCGGGCGAGAAAGCTCATCAATCTCTCTTTCACTCCCGCACAAAACCCAAGGAAACAAAACTCGCCTCTATCTATGGCACACACACACGCCTATATTTTCCCAATCAACCAGCGCCGATCGTTTTTCGCCCGCTGCTACCGTGTACCCGCCTATAATACCAACCGCGCACACATATCCTTCCATCTGCGGCATACATAGACGCACGCACATACTCCGCGGCTCCTTTATTAAGTAGAAAGGCGCTCGATTCGAGCGCGAGATCACGCGAGTTTCCCCATCGGGCTCTGCGGCGCGCGAAAAGTCGTGAATGAATCGGACAATGAATGGAGCCGCCGCAGCGACTTTCCCGCGCGCGCGTGTACCGAGAGAGGAGAGTGACAGAAGACAGCCGGGGAAAAACGGGCCGCCCCGGCCATTGATTTCGAAAGGAAATCGCCGGGAGAGAGAGAGAAGAACGCGAGAGACTTCCGGTCGCGTGGATGCCCGGACGGCCAGCCAGCAGGGAGGTGGATGACGTAATCTTCTGACAGCCCGGCGCTTGCTGGCGAACAGGTAGATAGACACGGAGTAAAAGGGGGTGTTCACAATATGTGCGAGAGTTATAAGTTTGATTGATACGCAGGTTGAGGTTTAATTGCGGGTTGCGGTAAATGGTATTTGCATAATCTGCGCCGCTACATGCCGCGGGTGATTGGTAGCTCCGTTCTGGCTTTGTTTGATGTGCGCCAGACACGCGTGCGGTGTAACAAGTGATAGAGTTTTTCATTCGACAAAACGTTTACTGTTAAGGAGGAAATCCATATAATATAGAAAAGAGAATCGGGAGAACCAGTTTCGCGAGAATTTTTAGTATTCCCCATGTGTGTATACACACATGCGTCACACTCACGCACATAATGCGAGGCCTCAGACCATTGTGCGCACCTTGCGAATATATACAACCGCAGGCCGGTGTGAAGGGACCTGAAGGCCCGAAAGCGAGACAGAAGATTGTGCAACCGCGCTCCGCGCGCGAAACGAGGACGAAGAGAGAGAGATAATGGCGAGAGAGTAGCCGCTGCTGCCACCACCACCACCGCTGAGGTAGGGGAAAAGAGAGAGAGAAAGAGAGTGGGGAGGAGATGAAGGTAAAGCGGTCCTCCGCGAGACGCGTTCCCACGATCTCATGAATGAACTCGCGTGGCTACTCGAGCCTCGAGTGGGGGTCTATCCTCTCTCTCTCTCTCACTTCCTTTCGCCCGCCGCTCGCGATCGATTCTTTCTCTCTCTTTCTCTTCGATGCGCTCGTCATCGCGTCTCTCTTATAACAGCCACGCGCGTGCGAGGTAGGTAGCTCGTGAGCGCGCGGAGGAACGAGATTGTATATAGGGGCGAATTTATATCGCCGTCGCGCGAGCGCGGCATGGACGATTTTCATTTACCGAGAAGAAGACGTCATTATACGCGTGAGCTGCGCGCCAGGCAGGAGCAGGCAGAGAGAAAAAAGGGCGCGCAATGGTAATTGCACTTGCCACCGCCGCCGCCGTCGCGCGCACGAGCCCGCGTATACAACCTTTAATAGAATATATGTGCGGTAGCGAGAAAACGCGTTATGCCCCTTTTTACGAGCAGCAAGCCTGCGTTTTCTGAGGCTTTTTTTTCTGCGAGTGCTATGTGCGCAGGGAACGGTCGTTTGCTAGAGTAGCGAGTGTATATATGCGAGCGCTGGATGCTTTTTCTCTGCTGTGCACTGTATACTATAAGGATTCCTATATTCGTGCATAATTCTCTCTTTGAAAGTCGAAAATTCGCTCGATGTTTAGATTATAATTTGTAAAAAAACAACGGAGGAGATGGATAGTTCGATTTGAGGAAGGCAGGAAGCGAGGAACCGAAATTCGAACGCCCGGCGAGAGAATATAGTAGGCTATAATGTACACCATCCGAAGACCATATGTGCGTGATGTGTGTATACATGTATGTATACGCGCATGGCCGGGGGATCGGGTGGGAGAGAAAGTTGCCAGATTTCGTGAAGGCTATATGATTTCTAGGCTGCCGGCGAACCACTGCCATAGGTTATATACTGGCCCGAAAATAGGATAGCTGTAAAACCGATACTCGGAAGTTTGTCGAAAATTACGTCTAGTATGGGTCTGGTATGTTTTCGAAGTGGCTTTTTGGAGCAATGTAGGTCGTTTTGGAGTGTAAGTATATACATATTTGAAAAAAGTTTATGAAACTGTATGTTTAAAAATCTTAAAAATAATACACTTATATACATTATATCCAAATAAGATAATTTCCCCAACTACAAAACCTCTAATTTTTCAGCAGGAAAAATATTCCAAACATTCGTCCATCACTTGCACCGAGACAATTTTCATCATAAAAGCCTCTCCCAAGACCTCCGACACACGGGGCGAACAATTCGCCGCCCGAAATTCCCCATTTCTCCAACACAAAGCGCGCGAACCTTCCATGCACTGGACTGCCGCACAAGTGCAACGTCGACGGGCCCCCGTCCGTTGTATATATACATGTATAAGCTACCTGTTGCTGCCCCCCGGCGCATCGTTGAATCGGGACACGCCACAGGTGCGCGCAACTGTGCGTGCGTGCAAGGAAGACGAATATAACGAGGGGAGGAGAGAGCTGTGTGTATGTGTGATATACGTGTAGTAGTTCGTTGTCGTCGTTCGTTGAGCGCACGCTTCGGTGACTTTATTTTCGGCCCGTGATTTCCGGCCGGAGCTCTACGTGTGTCTGTGTGTATAGGGCGAACGAAGGAAGGAAGGATGATGATGGTTGTGTGGCCGCTCGGTGGATGATAATGCGTCACAGAGGAGGGAATGTTCAGTGCAGCGGGAGGTAATTTACGTTGGATCGTTGATGTGTTTATGTTATCTTTCGCTTTAAAATTCGTTTCTCGCTCTACTCTAAGAACCTTTATAGTTACCTATATTTCTTTCACTTTATGTAAAACACTATCCCTCCTATACCCCTAGCGAACTCTATCCTTCTCCATACCCCCACTCTGCACTGAAACAATCCGGCTTCCCCCTACACCCCCCATAATCGTCATAAAGCCGTGTCCGCCCTTATCAAGGACTATTACAGAACTTACAAATCGCGAAGGGATGTATTAGGAGCCAAGGGGCCGAGACAGGCACGCTGCCTGCGCCACCGGCGACGCTGCTGCGATCCTAGTCCCGCGGCCGTTCATTGATGAAAACGCGAACGCACGAGCGCGCGGATATCTACTTATCGTCGAGAGAGCGGCCTCCTCTCTTTCCCTTTCCCTCCCTCTCACGCGCAGGACTCTACCTTACCATCCGCAGGAGCAGCTAACCAGGCGGTAAAATATACAGCCGCGTCGCGCTACCTATGAGCGGATCATCGAACCTCGGTGCTTTCGAGAACCGCCGATAGATGCAGACACCGACTGGGTTCCGCCGAGTTTTATGAATGAATATAGTATAGCGTGTAATAATATGCGGTTCGGTTCACATAGATTGTTGACGACCAACAAAAAATGGGCGCGTATATGTGTGCGAGTGTGGCGATATTTGTTGCGAACGGGGGAAAAATAGAAATGAGATCAGACGCCGCGCGTGTTTGTTTTGTGAATGAAGAGAGGCAGCGCATTATAGTGAATGAACGTTGAGCGGCGAGCGAGTGCGCGTATATATGTATAGAAAGTGTATATCGAAAAAAGAAGCCCCGATGATAGCGTAATCCTCCCGGGAGATTCGAGCGCGCGCGTGGGAAGGGCAACCGAGCGACCGCGCTCGTATGTTTGTTCGTTCATACATACATACATCATATACGCAACGCAACGCAACACAAAGCTCGCGCGCGCGCGCGCGACTGTTTGCACAGTGTGAGTAAGTGGGTATGAGCGAGCATCGCACGGGGCTAAATAAAAATCGCGCAGATTGCGTGTTCGCGGAACGGTTATCTCTCTCATTCAACGTATATGCACGCACTCCTCGGACTATACTTGCGCGTATATTTACCGCTGGGCTCTTTTCGGGTGCGATCTGTATGGCGATGTAGAAATCATACAAATAGAAGAGAGAGGTAATTGGTCCGCGGACACGATTGATCGTTTCCTAGTATAGCTCGTGTGCCACGATCTATAATGCTCGCGCGAGAGCAATTAACGCGAGATTTAGAGGGTGGAGTGGCTTGTAGCGATCATGTATATAAGAGCGCGTCGCGTGCTTATCAATTATGCCAGCTGTATGTGTGTATAGGTGCTCGCCGCGTAATTATATCGCTATATATATACACGAGGTCCGAGATAATTGCGCTCGATACGTGGAAATTGGTAGTGTGATAGCGCGCGCGCGTGCGAGGTAATTATCGAATTATCGCGGGGGCGGGAGAGCACAGATAATAGATACGAATCAACCGTGTATAAAAGATAATAGTGAATTTTATTTTGATCGATGGTAATAAATGAGCGATCCACTGATCGTTTCCACGCGCGGAAATGAAAAGTAAATATTTGGGAGTGGAGTATTACAGGAAATAGTGTATTGCACGTGGAATTATGATTAGGCTTAATCTGGAGGATGATACAGTGCCTCGCGAATCGGATTCGATAAGGTTTCAGAAGTGCGGCTATATGTTTGGCTGGAAAACACGCGCGCACTACTATGTGTCTTTGCATAGTCACGATGACGGAAATGCGCGAGACTGTTAACATTAATTTCCTTTGGCATTACGAAATATATTTAATCACTTCATCATCTTCGGCCTGAATGATTAATCAGGATAAAAAAGTACGTCAGCGTATAACAGTAAAACCCGCTTGTTATTATACACCTGTTTCCAAAAACACGTAGTTATTATATTATTTTTTGTAACACTTAACAAGACGCGTACAAATCTTCTATACAATTTTCCCAAAAAAACCTTACGCTCGTGTGTAGCTGTACATCTGCGCATCCCGTACAACCCAACCTCATAATTAATTCCTCCCGATCCCTCACCACCTCTCATCTAAAACAATTTAACGATCGCGCGCCTCTCCCACGAAATCCCTCGTCTTAGAAAAGTACCAGTTATCAATCTCCCGAAATTATCCCCTCTCTCACTACATTAATAACAATCCCGCAGCTCCTCCCGGTTTATATCAATCTCTCCGAAAACCGAGCGCAGAAAACCACACACGTGCGTGCGAGCGAGCAAGAGAACGAACGCGCATCGACCAACAACATCCGATCGGGCCCGAATATCAATCGAGAACGTGAGAACGAACCCTCACTCGCATCACACTCGGGGGCTGTTTTCTTTTTTCTCTCTCACTCTCGCGCAACTACACCACCGAGCTGCGGTTTTTCGCCTCTCTTATATGATGCACGTGTGCGAGAGAGATTCGGCCGTTCGGCGTCTCTTTCACGCGAGATTTCTTCGAGCGCCGCTGAAAAAAAGCGCGACGACGACGTAATTGCGCCGCCGCCGTGTGCCATTGTCGTCAATGAAGCCTTTCAGGGAGGGACGCGCGCACACGAACCGGACACGCCGCGGGACAGAGCGAGAGAGAAAGAAGTCGCGCACACGGCGGATAAACATATACACACACGAGGTTTACGCGGTGTGTGACGCGCGGCTCGTTGTATGGGAATACGAGAGCCTGGAGAGAATGAGCTTATGCAAGTATGTGTGTATGCCTGTACACGTATACACTTTGTGTAAATATCCAAAGTAACGTTACATTTCGGACGTCGGTGTATATATACGAAGAAATCGACGACTACGTCTTGTCTTCTTTTTTCTCGTTTCGGGTGAGACTGTGGACTTTCCATTGGCACGCTATGACACTGCGACGCGGTCGTTGGGATTATGTACGCTATTTTTCGGTTTGGTAATTCCCGCGGGCAAAAATGTTTGCGGAAAATAAACTAGTTTTTGTACGAAAAAAAACGAGGTTACGCATGAGCAGACGGGTTATATTTGATGTTTTTGGCCGTGGAATATAGAGTTACAGTCGTGAGTAAGACATAATTATCATAAAGGAGAGTACGCAAAAACCTTTCTTTTTTTTCTTCTTTTGAGTATAACTTATATACGATGCCCCCTTGTCGAGGTGAAAGTAACACTTGTTGTAGCAATCGCATAATAAGCGCGAGTAAGCGCCCGATTGCACGGTAAAAATATATATTTATCGCGTGTCGTTTGCATTATGTCCGAAAAATACTTCCCGTTATTGGCTGACGAGAAAGAGAGGAGAATCGAAATTTCGCACAAAGCGGGAAACCTGCATGTATATATACGCGTCTTTATTCAATAAAGCCATTCGTCGTTCCAACAAAGAGGCGTCTTTGTGTGTTTTGAATTCGCACATCTCTTGAATTTCGTGTTTTGTTATCGAAGAGAATAGAGGCACTATATTTAGCAGTAAGACAAAAGCTGTGATGCTATTATTTGAATTAACGTCTAATTTTCAGATTACCACATATAATATGCAACATCTAAAGAATGTATTAAAAAAAGAAACTTCCATGGGAAAATCGTAATCAAACCCCGCAAAGTAGCCGACCGACCATCATGCGCACTCCGCGATGTACATCTCGTGGCCTGCACACATCAGTCAACCGCGCTCGAGCAACCGATACCAAACCCAGCCACCACAAGCTCTACCTAACCGACAAAAAGAAAAGCCACCTCTCCCATATCCATCCATCCTACGTACGCGCTCGTCAAAAAAAGGGACGATCGTACAACACGCATGTCGCGGCGGTCGTCGCCGTTTATCCCTCCCCTCGATATATACTCCACAGGGAAAAACGACCGGACGACGATCTTTTCCACGTAGACATACACGAGCCGGCCCCGCCTCAAAAGGCTCGCGTCGCGGTTTTTCCGCGACGATTAGCGGGGCTTCGGTGTGTATCGCCTTATGAGAGCACGCGATCCGCGACGACAACGATCGGCTGAGGTTAAGATTGCGGGAACGCCGGCGGTCGATGATTTTGTCTGGGGTGCCGCTGCTGCTGCGAGGTGGCAAGAAGAAGTTACGATGGTACTTTAGATTAGGCGAGAGAGATACAGCCGCGAAATGGACGTTATCTTAATCGGAGGATTGACCGGTGTGTGTTTTAGTCTTTATACGTGCGAGCGGCATTCGCAGAAAGTGGCATTACATAGAGTTCAAGAATTTTTGCTACTCTTGTTGTAACGTTTCTTATATATAATTTAAAATGGAAAAAGGTATATAACGGTGGTATTGGAAGAACACGCTGCGCAAGTGATAAAAGAGCTAAAACGTCAAAGAACAAGACACTTTCCTCGCGACGCTCGCAATGTTTGCATATCTAACCTCCGGCTGTATAGCTCACACTTCTACACAGCTCGGGCTTTTGTCCGTTCGCCGTGTGTGTTGTGACAAGCTTGTCGATGCGTCGTCCAGTGCAGGATTGTGTCTTCTCTGCCCACTGCTATCACGACAATCAAGTAGAGGAATAGCGTACACGCGACGAACAATGCAACTCGCGCGCACGTCTCCCTCTAATTATAAAATTACGCGTGTGTTTTTAAAAGCTCCGCGCCGCTCATTGTGCTACAACGCACTACACACATATACGCCTACGGAGCTACTTGCATTCGCTGATGGCGAGTGCAAGACACGCGGCGAGTGAGCGGAGAAAACGAGCCTAATTCAATCACGTAAAATGCCGCACGAAAGCGGATTTTCTAGGGCGCGCAAAAAGCGGGACAATTTTGCAAAACAAATTAAAAGCTCGCCGCCGCCGCCGCCGCGAGATAGGGGGGCTCTAATTAGCCGAGTGGCTCAACCGTGTAATTGAGCGTGAGCGAGACGCGGTTTTCATTGTCGCACGCGGCGATGCTGCGCTACAGCAGACTGAGGGGGAGGTAAACAACGGGTTTTTCGCGCTCGTGATGAAAAAATTAGCCTAGAAGTGATGCTGCGATCCTACTGCCCAGAGAGAAAGATATTGAATAATTACGTTGGATGAATAAACGTAATTGAAAAATTTCTTTCTCGGACATAGCGCTGGAGTAGCGTGTATACGTGTGTGGAGTGTTTTACGAATACTTTGAAGTCGTTCGCGTCAATTTAACAGTGGATTTTGTAGTTTTATTGCACCGAAGGACTTTGAGTGTATATGTAAGCTAATGCTGTTAAGCGTTGTGTAGTAGCTTGTTTAAAGTTTTATCGTATATCCTAGACCTACATATCGTATTATCATACATGAACGCGACTTTATACGATCAACCTTTTACATGGATAATTTATACTGTCTAAATTATAATAATAACAAAGAATAAGTTAACTTCGTCATTTTTTAAACTCAACCTCAAGTTACGCCAATATAAAAATCATTCGCCTCATTTCACATCTCGACCTACAAAATCCTCCCCGAAAAGTAAATTGCTCAAATCTCCTCTTCCTCATAAACTCACCGACCCAACCCACCAAATCTTCCAAAACCACCAACCGTTTCTTAAAAAAAAAAAAAAAAAAAAATCTGCACACCCACGCACAGATCTCTTCCATCAGACACACAGACACACGCACACGTGGGTCACTCTCCCGATTGCACTCCGACGGGGGGGACATCACAGCCGCGCTCTCGCTCGCTCGACAAAGCCGCACAACGCGACACCAAGAGAGAGAGAGAAGGGAAGACGGGGGCGTCCACACACATACACACACGTGCGTGTGCGCTTACACGCGGGGGCCTTTAATGAGGATGCCGCTGATTATCCAATTCGTGAATTCTCGCTACATTTTCATTCGCGCTCGTCTAACCGCGAGTAACAAGATCGACTTGCCGCCCCGACGCAGCGCGATACATATACACAGAGAGAGGGAGGGAGACAGCGTGGGCTTTTTTCCTTCGTGGATAGCTCGTGTTACTACTTACGGCGCAACGCTCGCGCGAAAAAGGTTGAGAGAGCGAGTGTGGAGGTAATTAGGTAGCCAGGCGTGTGTGGAAGTAAAGTCGCGTGGGCAAGCGGGACGCGATTGGGGTAATGGGATAATTGCGCCGAAAATTGCCTGCCGCGCGAGACTCGAGTATAGTGGAAGCGTGTGTGTATGTCTGCGTCGTTTTGGATTTGAGTAGGTTGTGTACTTGCTTGGCGTGTGTGCTGCTGCTTTGTGCCCGAGTAAGTACCTAGAAGTGATTTCGTTCATTTTTGTATACCAATGGCGATATCGGAATGCGATATAAGATATTGTGCGTGCGTGTAATTGTACAGATTATTAGTGCGGACTGATTTTTACGATAGCTTTAATAACTATTTTTCATAGCTACCAGCCAACTTACACACGCGTTAATCTCAATAAAAAAACTCTCTCTTAATCCAATAAGCTAATATAAAACAATTTGACAACTCCAAAATCCCCCTTTTCTTCATACCCTCACACCTCAATACACAATACCCTCAATCATCCACGCTACCCATATTTTCGGCACCCCACCCACTAATTACCTCCTCCCCACAAGCGCTCTCTGCCAACCGGAAACGGGAAGCGCAGTGGACTATACCACGCACGCAGCAGCTTATATACGCGGCGACAATGGCCGCGCGCGACGACGCGTCTTAATGCGACGACGTCGGGGAACTTACACACTCGCGCGCGCCGTTCTTACGACGACGCATGTGCGTTTAAACGAACTTCCGCGCGCTGCGGCAATCATCGTCATCAATCCTAATAGAGCCGCGCTGCAGCTACTCGGATGCTGCTGCTGCTGCATCTGGTCGCCGTCCCGCATATATATGTATGTGTGTGTATAGGGACAGCCTTGGACTTCCTCTCTGCGAGGTGATGCGGTGTATAAGATTCGATGCGCTACTTGCGGGCTTTCCTCGTAATTGGGGGGAATTGACGTTGTTTAGACTCTTTAGGGGTAGATCCATCAATTTGTGGATCTGCGGGACGATTGAATGGATCGTATAAATTGTTTACGTGCACTTACCTTTCGACGTAATTGTGATGAATCGTTGCTTCTTTTTATTGCGGAGGGGGACACGTATAATTGAGTTTTAAAGTTTCGAGATTTTGAAGTTTTGGTTTGGTATATAGACATCGATACGCTGTGTAAGCTGCGTCAAAATAGTGGCGTTGAAGTATAAATTCGAACTATATTTACTCCATTTCGCACAAAAGCATCGAAATGAATTATTTATATATCTATATATCTTTAAAAAAATTTTAACCACTGCTTTGACGTGCCCAAAAAAACAATTACATATATATGTTTTGCATAATATAATAAATAATCGACTTACCTAATGAACTCTCGGGATCTGAGAGATCCGAGAGCGAAGGCACCTTGCGCATGGAGAAGGCCCCATTGAAGCGTCCGCTTGAGTTGGGCACCAAGCCCTCCTCCTCCGCGTCCGAGATAAGCTCCTGCTTCATGTACTTGGCCATCATCATGATGCCCACGTCGGAGACGTCGCTCATGCAGCCAGCACCGGCGCCACCCGCACCGACGACCCCGCCCACGACCATGCGACCGCAGCCGAGCAGTCCGCGCGCATTTTGCTGCAAAGAAGAAAAAAGATACGGTTTAATTTATTTAATTATCTATACTTCCGTTTGTACGGGATGCAAAATAACGGGGGGAACTTTCGAAAAGTCACCGAATGTGTGCGGAGATTATAAGAAGCCGATAAAAATTAAAATGATTGCTTAACGCAGATAAGAGAGTTACCGGCCCGATTGAATAACATACTCATTAATCATATTTAGCATAATACGCAAGGTAGACCACGTGCGGAACAACAAACAGAATCGCAGACGCGCGTTTAATATGACTCGTGCGGCGCGGAAAAGCTTTTCCCGTAGTGTATGTCTGCGCTCGAGCCTAACTCGAGGTTATAGGCGATTCGCGTGGCTAAAAGCGTCGGGAACCCGGGGACCGGTGTATTAGGATTTATATGCGCGCGCCGTCGCAGCTCTCGCGGGTGGACAGTTTTATTGACTCGGATTCATTGTTTCGCTGAACGCGAGGAGGCGTGAATCGATGGCTCGTAGAGGGGAGGATCGCGTGAGTATACGTGCACGGTGTATGGTTTAAAATTCTCCTGGCGGTATTATTGGATTATCGAAAAAAAAAACTGTTTGTATATTCTCGCGAGGTGCAAACAGTTTATTAGGTTAATATGTATATAGTGGCCTTAAGTTATAAGCAATAAGGAAGTGGCTCTATTCGGATATTGAATCACATTTCGTATTCGCATAAAAGATGCGTGTATAATACCGCAGGTCCAAAAGCAACCAGATTCAAAATAGTATTATATAGTGCCGCATCCTTTGGATGATAATACCTTCGAATTTCTTGTAATTCCATTTCATGCGCTTCGCACATATATAGTCAACCCCCAACTGAGTAATTGTGTTTCCGGGGGAATGAATAAATTGCTATCGCAAAGAGTTATCGCGATTTTTTCGCTTTCCTGTTTCCTGCGCGCGCGAGCGCTTTTAGGTATAGTTTTTTTCTTTGCGTGCCAAAAATATAAGGAATGCTCCGCGAGCGAGCATCGCCGCATATTATAAGCTGATAAATACAAAGTAACGTTTTATCGTTTGGTTCCCAAATATATAAATGCAAATAACGATAATTTACGATATTTGACTTTCCGAACAATGTTTATTGTGTCAATATGTTTCAAACTCGAGGAACTTTTTATGCTGCAAAACAATATTCACTTACGCACTATAATATTATTATGCGATATGCGAAGTTTAGAGGTTAGCCAGCTTATCAGTATTTGCCTTTGGAATGTAAAATTAGGGTACAATGCCAGCCGTTCTGACAACCCAGACACGCGGCTATGTACACATTTAAAACGGCCTAATTCGCCAAGAAACGACGCAGACATGTAGTCGAGTGCCCGCATTAAGTGTAGCTAACTGAGAAGGAATCTCGCGAGTCTTCTCGGCAAAACTGCTTGCCGCGCGTATTATCTCACATTTATCGCAGAAAATGAACGATACAAGTGCATACGTATACGTGGTAGCCGGCGAGGTTGGTCTAAGGTGTACCGGTGACATAACTCCACAGTTTAGCCGTAGCAGCGAGCGAGTGAAAAGAAACGGAAACTGGTTTATACAAAATAAAAATATAAATGCCCTTTCTCTCTCTTTTCGATCAATTATCACGTGCTTTCGATATACGAAAGAAAAAAGAAATTGTATAATTTACGCAATCATGACGAAAGAAAAACAGTATGCCTCAAGGTCCTCAACCTTGCCCGCCGTGCACAAAGAGCCACGCGAAGAAAATCGGCGTGGCCGCACGGGATGTGCATATCCCTCTCGTATACAAGAAAGGCCTTGCGCCTCGCAGACGCGCGGCGCAGGAGAGGAAAAAAGCAGCGGCGGCGTCGAGGGCCCTGGCGCAAAACGAGAAGAAAAAGAAAGAGAGAGAGAGAGAGACGAGGAGAGGGAGAAAAAAAGACGCCGGGAGAGAGAGAGAAGAAACTGGAAACAAGAGGAGAGAGGGAAGGGGATACGCGAGCCCGCGCGAGAGACAAAGAGCTGAAGAGCCTGAAAAGTGGAGTAAAGAGTGAGAAAAGAGACGCGTAAGAGTATAAGGCTTCTCTTCGGCGTATACACCAGGCGCGCGTGCGCGCGTACAGTAAGGCTCATAAATATTTTGACGAAAGGGTTCGAATTTGGATCGCAACCAAGCGGGGAGGCGCGCGTACAGTGCGCATACGCACGGTTCGAAAATAGATTTCTTGGGAAGTTTGGGTTTGGACGACTAATTTGGAGCGTCTTGCACGAGTAACGCACCGCGCATTTAAGGTACAGGATGGTTGATACCGAAATAAGGCTCAAAGACCTCTCTTTTTGACAATTTTCCATTATTTATACAGTGAATAATAATGGAGAGTGATTTATGATTTACGACGTAGCGCGAGATGGAAATAAGATATATATATTCCCTCTTCCTGCATGAATTATTTTTAAGTTGAATTTCATGAATTCTTTAGCACCACGCTCTATAGTGTAACAATATATATATATACGGTTTCTTAGTTGGATTATATCGAATTGCAATTTCTTTTTCAAATTTACGTAAAGTATATTATACGTTTCCGAGCTCATACGTGAAATGTTAATGTTCATCTTAAAATTGCATTACCATAGCGAGTATAAAATACATAAGAGTATTCCAGCCGAGTATAAAGCTGGAAGCTCCATTCATCACCCAAATCCGACACGCGCGAATTTACAACCTTACACCTGAAAATCGAATTTAAAAAACCAAATTCAAACCATCCCCCCCTTCGCTCCCTCTCTTTCTCTCCACACAAAGCAGTCTCCTTTCAACACCCCGACCGAAACTTCCTTTCCCCGCGGCCACTTCTCTCCCCGCAAAAACCTCAAAGCGCGAACCACCTTCGAAAAGCAAGAAGAAGGAAAAAAAGTAGCAGAAACCACCATCGCCACCGATATACACAACGGGCTACCACATATAACATGCAACCACCGCCGCCGCGTTTGCTCGCTATATACTCGCCAGACAACGAGGCAGCGGCAACAGCAGCCGCGCACTCACTAATACAGAGAGAGAGAGACAGTCGGAGGGGAGAGGCATGAATCGGCAGCACGCGGGGGAATCATGAATGAACGGCTGAACCTGCCCGCTCGCGCGCTCAATGGCCGCCCCACTCGCCGCAGCAGCAAGAAAGCTAGAGTATAGTGCAACGGACTGCAACGGAGAGAGAAAGAGGAGAGGGTGACCACTTGACCTTCGCGAGTCGCGCTGCTATACCAACTGAATGAAACGAGCGCGTGTGTGTGCGTCTGTGATGCAACGGACGGTGCGACAAAGTCAGAATTGGAGCGGTCAGGCCGTGCACACAGGTGTGGAGAGACTTAGGAGGTTGTTGTCGTCGCCTATATAGTGGCTGTATACACGTACGGGATGTACGCTGTGATTTGGGAAGTGGCTTCCGGTGAGGATGTGCGCGATGAATTTTTTTTAGTCGTTTTCATTTTCGGCTGGGTGTGGGTTGGTTTGTGTATGACAGGAAAATGTCGCACGCGTGTTCTCTCTGTGAAGCGAATTGGTTATTTTCTGACGGAGGGCTTGAATTATTTATGTCGACTTCAAGCGCGGGTATGATGGCTGTACATGTGTGTATACGTGAGGTTTGAGCTACCGCGCGATGGTATACATCTCAGGTTCGACATTTTTCGTTTGATAAACTTTTTCTAATCTTTAGTGGGGGCGATAGGGGATTCTCGTTAATTAATTTTATCCGCGAACGACTAATAAAGTCGCATCTATTTCTAACCCCCGCAGTGAGCTTAAAAGTTAAGTTTCTCGCTTTACAAACAAGCGCTGTATTTATATTCGTCTTGCCAACTAAAGAAACCGCCTCGTTCATTCGTAAACAATATCGCTTTCAATTAGCATCGACAACATTTTCTCTCTCTCTCTCTCTCTCTTACGTTTTATATATATTAGACGCAAAACCGTCGCAGCTTACGTAACTCTCGACTTCGAAGATGAGAAACACACGTCTCTCTCGGTTGCTCTTTCTATCTCGAAAGTTTCCCGGTTCCCAGTGTTACCCAACCGGGCCGCGCTAAAAGTTATAAAGCGGAGTATTTCGCGGCGAGTGCCAAGTGCAAAAGAGCGCAGAAGGCCAGGGAGCAAAATAGACGCTCGATCGTCGCGCGGCGGTTTCTTGAATGGGGGAGGAAAAGGCGAAGAGCAAGGCCATCCGTAAGAGAAGAGCAGAGTAGAGGAGCTGAGAGAGCAGCATTGTAAGAAAGTTTGACTTTCAATGTTGGCTTTGAATAATGTTTGCAAGTGAGGTCAGAGATTTTCGTTTCTCTTTTTTGGAAGATATACATACGTGTGTGGCTGTGTGTTTGTGGAGTATAGTAAAAATAGATCAAAGTATAGAGTTTGTTGCTGAGTTGTCAGTCGTACGTCGTAGAACGTTCTGTCACGAGTATTTCCAATATTTTCGTTCTTACAGATTCTAGTAACAGCGTTATGCTTTTTCACTCTTATAATTAATATTTGATTAAAACATTAATTTATCACACACACTTTATCTTCAAAAATCTGAGCAACCAAAGAGACTAACTTCAACTCGCGTACACGCATTAAACCATTCCCTTACACACCATCGTTTCACAATCATTCCCTCTTGGTACCATGTCCAACAAATGCAAATTCCGACCAGCGCGTATAAACACGCATAAAGGCCGTTTTGACACTAATTTTCGACACGCACCTATCGCCACCTCCTCTTCGCGCGTATATATATGTATATCATCACAAAGAAAAACGACGACGCGTCAGATTCAACGCTCGTGCGTTGCTTTTCACGCACACGTTTCTATTCACAAATCTCTCGCTCGCTGTCCGCTTCAATAGGAAGCACGCGCACGGAATGCCGAATGAGCGCGCGACCGAGCAAACGTACAGCTTGAACTTCTACTTCTTCCTTCCTTTGGTTTGTTTTCTGAGGCACGTAATATATTTTCGAGTCGGATATAAGGCCTAAAATTGAGCCGAAGCCGCGAATGACAATGAGGCGAGGCGTGCGAGTGGGTAATAAAATATATCGAGAGGATTTTTTTCAAATTCCGGTATTGAGGTATCGTATATAGTGGACGCGATTGGGATATGGACTTCCGGTCGGCCGTCGAAAGATGCGAGGTAAATGACAATGGAATTTTCATTAGGACGCTTTAACATACGTCGGATATATTTAACATGGTTGGCGAAAATGTTGAAATACCGGCGGCCGTTATCGCGATTTCGCATTGTTGCACAATTTATCAAAGGTCGTGAAGGAACAGCTGATGAATGATGTGTACTACACCGATCAATCTAACGTAGTGCAGAACAAATTTTTCTCGGACTCCCGATAAATAATTCCGCAATATTATAAATTATGCTGATCCCCGCGCGATTTTTATTCATGAAAAAGGCGCGCGGGACGACGAACTCTTATATACGTTTGGGCAAACTCGTCGTATATTAATAAAGCTCGATCTCGAGAATCAAATAAAGCTCTTGCTTGCTCCACTCACGCGGCTTCCCCGAAAAATGACTAACTCTTATACACCGAAAATTTCGAAACTCACCAAATACACCTCCACACCCCAAAATCAAACAAATCCTCTCTTTCTCTCTCTCTCTCTCAATGACTTATACACAAATATCGATCGCGCACTGCAAAATGCATACATACAAAAGAGGCATGCATGCTGCACGCACCAAAAAAAGAACCTACAAGCTCGTCCCGTGCGCTCTCTCGCTTGATAAATATGCAAAACGAAGCGATAAAGCGCGCGCGCGCACTCGCACGCTGGGTCAGATAAATTTACGCGGAGCCAAAATAGACACGCTTGCCCCGCACGTGTATATACGCGCGTACGTCAGATGTGCGCGCTCCCGAGAGAGGGAAAGAGACGCGTGTATGTATGTGCAGCATACACGTGTGTATATATATACCTGAGGAGAGCAGTAGCAGCAGCAGCAGCATCGGCGTTCGCGGAAATGCTCCTTTCAGACATGTAAATCTATTCGCCGCGCGCTGCGACTTGGATTCTCCCCGCGCGCGCGAGCGGCCGAGCAATCGCGAGAGCACGTATACGTCTGTATATATGGTGGTTGGTACGTGTGTAGAGCTATGTAAGAGGGTCTATGCGAGCAACAGAGGCGAGATATCGAGGCGAGCATGAGGCGGTAGAAAGAGATTCGTTCATGCGGTAGGGAGTTGGTCGTTTTGGCAGTATGTGATGTGCGCTTGTCTATGTAAGTTATAAGAAGTTTGGTGTAATTGGATTGATGTAACAGAATAAATTTCTGACACAATTTAATAATAATAAAATGATAATAGTTACGAGGTAGGACGAAATTGTATAAAATTGCACGTATGGTTTTACTTTACGAAGTACAAAATTTCATTCACAAATAACCCAAAGAGTTTTAGTTCTTGAATGACTTGTCACGTTCATACTTGGAAATCGTTTGTTTTATCATGTGCTGAAAAAAGGGAATTCAAATAAATATTTATTCAAAAACTCGTATGTCCCAAACTGATAAATATTTATTCGTTTTGAACGAGGAATATTGAAGTCTAGTAAATACACAATACCATCTAGTAAATGTTAGTTTTGAATTAACAATAACAGCTTTCATAAGAATACGTTTTGTAGTTAGATAATACTTTCGTAGATTAATTTAAATAAAAGCATCAGTATTATCAATATTTAAAATAAAAGAAAGTGCCTTATTAACTAAACGTAAAGATTACGTAAGATTCATCTGCACGTACCATAATTTTTCACGTTCAATAAATCTAACGAAAAATTAATTTTAATTCAAAGAAATTAATTTAGTGCTATCAATATCAAATCGTCAGTGATGCCACATACATACATGCATAATAACTCCCAAACGATTATTCTCAAATACATTATATCAAATCGTGTTTTCCTGAATGCAACGATTTGATTTATAGCTTAAAAATTTCGTAATTAAGTACAATCAAACGATAATTCATAGCGTGACTTCATTGTGCTAACGAGCTACTGTATATGCAATATACTGCCGCCGCCGACGTGCGATAATCCATTTTTAGCAGAGTAACTATTATATCAATTAATGCAAATACTTGAATGGGATTTCCGAGAATCGTTTTCTCTGCCGTGGTTCGCGGAAAATAGCGATTTCAAAGGAAAACGGATTCTATTTTTTTTCGGTACTGCTAAAAAATATATCTGCGTACTTTGAATACAAAAATACTCGGTTTTATTTAGCATTATATTGAGAGGAATAATACAATTATGTATACATGCGTATATGTAACAATTTGAAGTTGAAAAATATCCGACCCGAACGAACGTTTCGAGAATGTATAAATATTTTTGAATAAATAGCACCGTATTCTTCAAAAACAAGATTATTATTCGTACAATTTTCGGATCCTACTCTCTTTAAAAAAGTGATGGATGAAATCTGTCATCACAAAAAGACTATTTTGATTGGTTGTTTTGAAGACTCATTTGATTGGTCATATCGAAATAGCATAAGATCATGTTCACACTACCTCAAAAAAATAAATAAATAAATAAATGAATGAATAATATAATGGGCGAAGTGCGTTAAATATAGCAGTATTATATAAACTTCGTTGCTTGGATTAAGTTAAGTAAAGGATTATTTGGCTGGATAAGTTTCCTCGCTATCTATAACACTTGAGATCGAGACTAATTGAAGATAGAAGTTGACAAAAACAAGACCTGTCTTTCTTAGCCGTTATCAGCGTCCTGGAAAAGCCAGGCGCACGGTAAGGAGGCAAAAAAGGATAATTAATGACTGAAGCTGTCTGGACTATTTCGATTCAGTCACCTAAATTGCCTTAATTTTGATGCTTTATGCAGACGGCTAAAGAGTTATCTAAAAAGAAAGATTTAATCGTTTTTATAAAACGGCTATTTCAATTAAAACGTTAGTTATTCTAAAGAACGTCAATATGCTCGTCAATATATATTAATAGTTAAAATCTATTTCATTTCATTTGATAAATTTAATATCTATTTGCTTAGAATAAATATTCATTTTATATAATAAGTTTAATGACTTATTTTAAATCAATAACATTCAGCTTGATTAATACAATTCTATATTAAATGCATTTACTTATCGTAAATATATTTATAATCTCAACTAGAAATATTTTAAATCAATGGATTTGTTTCGTAGCAGTAACTTACTCGCGATTTATTTATTTCTGATAAATATTTGATATGCGTTTATTTCGAAAATATTTATTATTGCTGGATAAATCTAATATTGTTTTTTTTTTAATATGCACACATTATAAATCTTTTAAAACTTTAATGTTAACCCTACGAAAGATTTTGTTATCTAATAAAAGGTTATAACATTCCAATCGCATCGAATATTCATAATCAATTTTCTATAAATCTGACATCAGAATCTGATAAAGAAAAAATCCATGCGGTAAAACAACGCCAGCATCTCTTTCCACAATATAAACCCATTAATTCAATTATGCATTTCCTGTTGCTTGGTTATAATATTATTATTATAACCCACCATCGACTGCTCTATATGAATCTCCTTCCTCGCAACTTCGCGCGTTCTCTCTTACGAGACACATTACAGCGAAACCGCGTAATTTTTCAACGAAATACGATGAAAAAAAATCTCTTCTCTCCCCCCTCTCTGTCATAGAAAACCACGAGAAGATGCAGCGGCAGGCGTAATTAGATCGGATAAAAGCTGAGCTCAGCACTAGTGTACACAAAAGCTACTGAAATCATCTAAAAAAAGGCGACATCATGGGAAGCTAAAAGTCCCCGAGAATATGTAAAGTGGCATCGACCATCACAGTGCAATAAGTCAGAGAAACACGTAAATAAAACACGAATCCCTCCGCTGCACACATACAATCGTCGATCTAGTGCACAGTGTCGCGAACGCGGAAACTGTTCTATAATTCAAAGAGAGCGTCGACGTTGTCCTATAGCGCGGGTGGCGGTGCCTGGCAATTTATTAAGGGGGACACGACGATAGCACATCAGTGTTTTCGCGTGATTGCGCGCGGAACGATCCAATCGGGCCAATTCAATTCCCCACGCGAGCGCGTCGGGGCTTTATCGCGCGCTCCTTTGTCGCGTCGGGTGGAAAAATGCGGGAGAGAGTGTATATATAGATAGCGGGAACACGAGAGTGATATGAGCTACGTTTCGGAAAGTGGATGAATTAGCAGCTGCACGATTTAGTGTTGAAGGAGAGAGAGAGAGAGAGAAAGATAGAAAGATGATGTGAAAGTTTTACAGACTACAATGACGCGAGATTTTTCGTGGGTGGCAGTAAGATGCGTTTGCTGCGGGAAACTTAATGAAGTTGCGTATACATAATGTTCAATGAGGTTTGGCTCTCGCCTAATACGGCTGGTGCGTAAGTTTCTCCGTGTAACGTTAGAATGCTGTGTGAAGAGTGACGAGTGGGGAAGATTATGGATGGTTAATTGTGGCTTGAAATTTAGACGTTACATGAAAATGAGGTTTTCGATGCAAAATAATGGGAGAATAGAGACTGCGAGGGAAGAGACACTAAGGTGTGTCTATTTGAATTTACTTTCTATATCGCGAAACTACGCGACGATGCTAGCGTGCCAACCAAACACTTAGTCGCATGCTCGCGTATCTTATCGTATATACTAGAAACTTTTATTAAATTTATCAGAATTTTGTAAATATATATATAACGGTGATATACGAAGTATTAAAAAGACGACTGTTTTATTTGGTCAAAATAATCTTTCAGCAAAAATTTCCAGAAATACATTTTTAACATCATTTATTGGAAGAGAGATGAAGAAAAAGAGAGAGAGAAAAAAACTTCCCCCGCGAAGTTATTGTTAGATCCGTAGTCGCGGCGAACGCGGCGCGTGTTCGATCAGCTTCGACGACTTTCTCTCCTCCATCCTCGCTGCAAAGGTCATCCCAGAAAGCAGTCGCTCGCGAGAGAGAAAGATCAGAATACCTGAATACGCAAACCCTGAGACAAGGGCGTGTGTGTCCGTATACACATATATACAATAGACAGAGAGAAAGAGACTGAAAAAGAATCGAAAGAACGGAGACGAATCCTCGTCTGACGGGCGGCTTTGAATAAGTAACCAGGACTCGAAGGATCTCCTCGCTAAAATATTCGATTAGCGTCTGCGAGCGAGCGAACGCGTGAGGTCTATATATACGCGCCCCGACGGCGCCGGGGTGATTCTCTCATCTCTCTCCCTAACGATTTTCCCCCGAGCAAACGCGCCTGTAATCTCGCGTCCATTCCGAAAAGATAAAATTAAACGCTCGCTCGCCGGTGTACACGTGCGCTTTCCTCCTCTGCCACTACTGCTGCTATGCACTTTTCATTATATACACGCGCGCATGTTAGAAATAGAAGCGTCGCGGGGAGAGGGAGAGAGCGTTGATAACTTATTCGACGCCGTATTTTTGTTGCGCGCGCGAGTGACGGTAATGAGTGTCGTCAAGGGGGATGAATTAGGCAAAAGCTCGGCGTGTGATATTTCGGCTAATTAATTGACGAGTGCGAGTTTCATTCAGGCGGTGGTCGTTGAGAGCGAGGGTGAATGGAGCCGTGCTGTGTGAATGAACCGTTTTTCGAAAACTCAGACATGCAGTTGGTGATTAATAAAGAAGCGCTCGTGCGATCAATCGTGTCGGTGGTAAAAATTTTATATACTTGTACGTCACAGCTCTGAGTGAATGATATTGTGTATAATGAAATTGCCGTGATCGTTTCGGCAAATTAAATCTTCGGTATATACATCACGTGATATTGATCGGGAGAAAGATTTTCGCGGAATTCACAAAGTTTATCCGCCAGGTTGTTGGACTTTCCGCTTATTATTCATTCCTCCGCGAAGTATCGCCATATATTTTTAGCTTTCCCACTCGCGCTCACCCGCGCGCAGCAATGTTTTGCATCAATCGTGCCAACCGCACTCAAAAACCAGCCGAACTTCAAAAACATTCAGCTCTCTCTCACGCACCTAAAATAAAATTTAACTACCTCTAACACTCTAAGAAAAAAGAAAAATAAAGAAAATGACGAGTACAGCAGATGTCGCGCGAGGCGTCGTTATCGGGACAAGAGTACAATTCGCTCGTAGAATGATGATCGATTACAGTATAGCGTTGTACTCTCCCCTTATCACCTGCGCACGAGCGAGCGAGTGAATGAGGGGTGGCGTTCTATATCTCTCTTTCTCGTAATTTTAGCAAGGAATGCTGACGCTCGATAAAGGTTTATTTTTGCAGCAGTAGCAGTAGAGAGCGTCGACGATGGTAGGTTTTGCACTATAAGAGAGCTCTCCATGCAGTTTCTGTTTCGATGGCGAAGGAGAGCAGATGGCTGAGAACCGCGGGTAAAAATGGTTCGTTAATTATTACTCGAGAGATATTTTAGAATATTCGCGACGGGGAGTGTATTATCGGCCCCCCGCTGATCAATGGAAATCTCGTATAGAGCATGCATAATAAAGGCAATTATGACCGATCAAACTGGACGTTACAATACGCGACAGTGACGGTTTTTTTCCCTTAATGAAAACTATTCGAGTTTCAAGCCCGCGTACATTATAAATAGAACACACAAAAATCAATCGTAGACTGAAATAGTGCGGGCGGACAACACCAGCAGCAGCTGCTCATTAATAACCAGCCGAGCGAAAAATTGCCGCTGCTGATTTACTCGCGCGCGGGAATCACGACGGCCTAAGCGGTGTGTGATAAGCGGACTGTGCCAATCGCTACAAATGTTACGTCAGAAATATTATTATTATCTTTGACGGAAAATTAAAAGATGGCGCGCGCGTGGGGGGTGTCTTGTTTCCAAACATTACATTATCATAATGAAATATTTGACGAGAGCCGCTGTGCACGCCTCGCGGTTATTATTAGAGCTTCGAGGTGTTATCATCTCGCGTCGCGTATTTTGCTGATTTTTGCGTTTTGTAAAATAATGGTTATACCTACTTTCACTGGACGCATGACTCTTTTTTTTTTGTAAGCACGAGAGAGAGAGAGAATAAAAAATCTTGGCGCAGATTGAGTTTCGGAAACTTAATCCTCGCAAGACGGACGGGACTTTTTTTTCTGCCACCCCGGCAAAGTATAAAAAAAGAAAGAAGAATAAGGCAAAATTTGCTAATATAACCTTGGAACGCAGCCTCTCAATCAATCGGCAAACAAACCACTCATATGGCAGCTCACTTTCGTTAATATACGTCTAGCTGCAATTACGATTATTGTTTGTCATTGCGGTGCGCGCGGCGGCAACGATCGGCAGATTGAGTAGGCTGATGTGCGCAGGTTATCAGACGCATCGCGCGCGCGCACAATGGCATTAGCGTGCATTCTAGATTATTCAATTATATTTAGCACTTGATACGTCGCGGAGGAGGAGAAGAAGACAGACGGACAGGCGAGCGAGCGAGCGAACGATCGAGTAATTGAATTCTTTCACGAGGTCGAGTTTATCCTTCAACGACGCTCGCGCGCTCTGACACGAGTATAGAGTGCAGCATTGTGTGTGCGCGTGTACCCGTGATCGAGATGAGGTTTTGGTTTTGCTTTGGATTTGACGTGGGTGGTGGTGGAACGCGAGAATTCGTAGTTTGGCTTTTACGATTGTCTAATATGATTATGTTTGTACGTGGAAGGAAAACACAATGTTTTAAGATTATCCGATTTGTCGATATTATTTTAACTATAATTTATAAGGATAATAATAAGAATAGCGAAAAGACTCACCTTCAAAGTGCGGTGATCGATTGGGTATCCCCCTTTCCTCACTCCGGGAGTCTCTTCGTAAAAATCTTGTTCCTCTTCTGCGTAGTCATACAGTGATTCCATATCCATGTTCTCTAGAAAAGAAGAAAATCGTTATAGCGGATAATCATAGTTTAATTACACTTTGTTAATCATATGCGGCGAAGCGTAAGTGAAAGGCTGTAAATATCACGGGAAATCTTTCGATTCAATTAATACAAAAATAATCATTTTTACAAGACTGTGTCAAGTATGACAACTCTTTCATATAGGAGTAAAAGCGTATAAGTGAAAGGTGCAATGCAAATATTATACACATTATAAACTCTCGATTTTAACGACTAAATAAAATATGCGATCGCGCATGAATATTCAATGCGTCTTTTGCATATTAAACATAACTCAATTGAATACGCTCGAACCACTGATTTTCGTCAACCTCGCGCTGCACACGTTTTTCACAGGTATAATAAAACCATTAAAATAACTACAGCAAGACAAACAAACTTATAATAAATCAGACAGACTTTAGAAAGTAATCCCTCGTCCAAATATTTTTCCAACGAGGTGCGCGCACCCATCGGAAGCTACCACGGAACTGCAGCATAATACCCTCGAGACGCCTCTCGAGTCACCGTAATAGACTCACGCCATAATACCACTCTTCATAAAAACCCTCGTTATCCAATAAACGATGACGCTCGTTTCCCTAATTCTCCCTAAAAAAACCTCCCCCCTCGTCAGCTGCTCAACCATATCCTCTAAATAGCTCAAAAATAATCATCAGCCCTCTCAAGACCTCATGAAAACAACAAAAATTAGCGATTTTCTCACGTCTATATACGCGTAAACCCCCAGCAACAGCTGCACCCCCGCGGCTTCGAGATTTCCCGCGACCTCTCGCCCAAAGAAACAAAAAAAAAGAGAAAAGGAAAAGATTCGATCCATCCCCATGGGCACATCTCATTACCCCTCCTCCAAGAGAAACAAAACTTTATCCTATCCACGGTCAGAGCAGGGCAGCAGCATCCACATCTTCTTCTTCACACGCGTCCCTCTCCCACTCGGCACACAGGCCCCACCGCAGATGCATTTTTAAAAGGCTATAGCACCGGCGCCGCTGCACCTTGAAGGGTTTGGGAACACACGGCGGCGGCTACTCCTTCGCGCACGGGCTTTCTCTCTCCACGAGGATCGGATTACTATGCGCGAGAGAGGAAAGGACGCGAGAACGGAACCGAAGAGAGAGAGAGGCAGAGAGGGAGGACGACAGATGGTAGGTAGGTGTGTGTATGTGTGCTGCACGACTGGCAAGTGCTCGCCGGCGCTTTTTCTCATCGGATGCTGCGCGCCTGTAGGAGGAGAGTAAAGAAGAGAGCCTGTGGGACTGTGCTCTGCTACAGCAGGCGGCTGCGTGTGTAGGTGTATATGGGCATGCGATTTTTCCAAGATTCAGCTGCTGCTTTAGGAGAGGCGGGTGTACTGCTGCTACTGTGGGGTTGAGCTCGCATGTGCCGTTAGTTACGCTGCGAGAGGTGTTTGGTGCGTGGTGCGTGGGTAGGTGGATATGAAAGTCATCGGTGATGGATCGAGGGATGCACGCGCGAGCGTGCGTCTGCATCGCGTTTGATTTTTGACATGCAGATGGGGCTTTCGATGTGAAGCATTCTGATTCGAGATTGAAAATTGTTTAGGAAATCATATAAGTTTGTCATTGTCCTGCATTATTGCTCTTACTGAAGTACAATTCAAAGTTAAATTTATGGCACTAAATTTTTACAGCATCCTTAGAGTACCAGCAATAACAGAGCATCATAAAACTCTCCAACAATAACGAACAAATTTCCCATCCCGATCCATCCCAAACTCCTATGCAGCTCAACCAACGCGCTCTTTTTTCAATGGAAAGTCAGCCAAACGTACCTCTCGCTTCCACCCATTGTTCGCTCTCCAGGCCCCATCGTCTTCTCTCTCTATGCACCAGAGCATCTTAGGAATAGAACAACTGTTCTCTCTCTCTCGCGCAGCATGCGCCTTCGCTGCAGCAGTATGCACTTGACCCTCTTTACCCCTCGGCGACAAAGAGGAAGTCCGCGTTCAAGTCACATAGGGCCTCTTCCTCCTCCTCCTCCTCTTATTTTTTTTCCCGTGCGCGCACGAGAGAGACCCCTAACGAGTGGCCATTTTCGGCCGCCGCCGCCGCCCCCCACCGGCGAGAGAGGGAAAGCCCCGAGAGCAGAACGAAGTGGCCTGGAATGCGAGCAAGGGAGATCGAGCTGGGATCTTTGTGGAAAGCGTAATTTTGGCCGCTGGTCGGTTTTTTGGAATGAGTGTATAGTGAGGCATGGTGTGCTGATGATGATGATGGTGAGAAGAAGAAGATGGAGATGGAGAAGGGAGGAAGGACTTGACTTTTATATACGCGGGGTATAAACTTTTTGGAGGGAAAACGGATGTTACGGGAAAAAGGTTGAAAGGAGTTCGGGAGGATGGATCCTTTGTCAGGTTTATATAGAGCTGTTCTGGGTATACCGATATTGATCTTCTGCGCGCCTATCTTTGGGATATCGTCTACCGACGAAAGGTATTTTAACGTACAATAATTTATTTAAAACTTCATTCGCAACGAAAATCATATACTGCTACATACCCTTAAACAAAACTATTGCTAAAAATCGTTCCAAACGAATTTTTTTTGTCACCACTCCACCCACACATGTGAAATCTAAGCTTTCAGCATCAAAAAATGCCCTTCGTCCTCCTGCACAATGTATACACCGAAAAGATCGCCCGTGGCGAGACGCACCGCGCAGTAACTGGAAAATCCGCTCGCGGCGCAGCCTCTCCTCGTGTGGGAGAGTCATGCCGCACACATGTGTGTGACCAAAAGACCTTCCCAGCCCTCTCCTTCTCTTGCTGCATCGCAGCAGCAGCAGCCGCGCAAAGTCAAAATTAGCAGCGGCTTTCGCGAGAGTGCAGATATCGGAGGGGCAGGCAGCGGATTATATTTTTAGCATCACGAGAGAGAGAAAGAGAGAACGTGTTTTCGGAGGAAACAACTGCAGCAGCAGCAGCAGCGTGCGCTTTGTACAAATAATAACGCGCGAGATGAGGGAGGGAGATTTTCAGGTGCCCTTCGGTGCCTTTTGCTCTCTCTTTCTTTCTTTCTGGGAAAGCAGCCGCCCCGTCTGTGTAAATAAGTGGTCGCTCGACGTAGAGTGAACAGATTTTTCGAATGGGCTTTTTATTTCGCGACTCGTGTTTTTCAGACATCAGGAAATGTATATGTGTATGTGAAACAGAGATACCAGCTTCTCGTTGCGTTGAATTAATCGAGCCTGAATAATTTCGACGTCGGGGAGCGGATGCTCTCTCCACTCGCCGCGTGAATTATTAATATTTCTGAAAATATCCATTATGTAACACGACGTCGCTCCGATCGATCTCTCGCCGTAATTTTCTAAAAAGCTCGTGTGAAAAATTAACTGGCAATCCTCTCTATAGATATATATGAAACTACGCGTATAAAAAATGCAAGCGATGCTGCACTCTCTCTCTCTCTCCCTTCGCTGTACTATACTCTTCCCGAGTATAATACGCGTGGGGCTGTGCAGCGTGCAACGGGAGAGAGGGAGAGAGTCAATTATTAAAGCAACCGGTCTAGCGAATGTTGCGCCAATAATAGAGCAGCCGGTGATGGCAGCAGATCTCTCCCGCGGGCTGAAAAATTAATAACCAATGGCAAGTGCTGGACGAAAATAATACACGCGCGAAATTTGAAAACCCCACCGCCTCGCCACCTATATATATTTATACATAAAATATAATCGCTTTACACGCGACGCGCTCCTGAAAAATCGATCGATCCATTATGTACAACGCAGCCTCCCTCTTGATTCCCCATTACTGGACAGCGGCTTTTGTACAAGAATTACATCTCGCCTCGCGCGCTGTTTATCAAAGGCACCGCCGGGACCGAAACTATCAACTCATTTCGTTTAGTCCCTCTCTCTCGGCGCCGCCCGCCTGTATTATACGCGTCCATCCGAAGGCGCCACTATACACTTTTTAAATGTTCCCTCATTGTTCGGGAGGGCCAGCGCCTCGCTCATCGATTACCTCACGCACGCATCTCGCACGCACACGACGCGTCTCGGGGCAACAGCCGCGTCTTGAGAAAGATCGTGGTGCGGGTATATGATGGGGTTCAGCACCCGCACATCTCGGGTTCGATGCGCCCTCCGAGATTGCGTTACGGGGTTGCTGCTGCTGCTGCTGCATGCTCGCCAGCTGGACTGGACCGAGAGGGTGTGTATTTTTAGCGAGCGCTTTGTATGACGCGAGAGCGCACGCGAAAGTGTACAGTGGATTGTGCAGTATCGGGTTTGAGGAAAGATTATACTTTATGTACGATGAAGTGCGCGCGAAGTGGTATGAGGAGGAAAAGGTCTCGTTGGCGGGGAATTCAATTTTTTTTTTTTTTTTTCGTTTTAAAGCGTAGGAAATTTTAATAATTTGTGTCTATCATCGCGAGTGTTATAATATGATGTATTATGAGATTATGTATCCTTATCTGAACGATGGCTAATCGATAGAATTCAGCGCGCGGCGTGTGATATACATTATCAGCGAAAAGTTACGAATATACCGAGTGATTGATCTTATCTCGAGAGAGAGAGAGAGAGAGAGAGAGAGAGAGAGAGAGAGAGAGAGAGAGAGAGAGAGAGAGAGAGATTCGTATATTTCAAATACACGCACGTGTAATATGAAATTGTAATTTTCGTAAATATAATTCGACTGCATATTTTACATAGCTCTTTTGTGCACGCGCGTGTGTGTTATACGTATGCGTATATATGCGTCCAACAACTAAGCCAACACCTCTTATCTCGAAATATATACATGACATTGAATATCCATGCATAACTTAATCTAAAAGTAAACGAAGAAGAAATATATATGTACATGTATATCACGCTTGTTTTTCGAGCAACTGAATTCCTCAATAATCCAAACATCAGCAGAGTCAGATCATTTTCCATTCGAAGATGATTGGAGAAGAATCGTATATTATAACGCATACAAAAACGGTACGGGCTGTATACATCCGTACATTATTATAACCCGCATCACGCCCATCCAGAAAAACCAAAATTGCCGCCGTACAAATCAATGAGAAAACCACAATGAGCAGCATTCCATTCACTATTACCACTGCGCGGCGGCAGAAGCGTAGCGAAAAAATAGCTTCCCTCTATTTCCAGCCACGGATATACAAATCCCAACGAATGAACGGGAGCGCGCGTCAATCACGAGGGTAATTCGCGCGAGAGCGGCGTGAACGAAATTATACTATACCACACTATATATATAATATGTTCCAATCGCGCGAGCGCCTTCATAATTCAACCGCGAATATTGATCTCGCAGCCGCGACTGGTATAATTTCATTATTAGACTTGCGCGCGCTTTCAGTCGTGAGAGAGAGAAGCCATAAATACTGGATACACATAATGCTCGGAGACACACATACAGATATACAATGGGACCTGTACGCGATGGCAAGTGTAGAGTGTACAGTATATAAACGAGAGGGGCAAATATTGATAAAGCCCGAAAAAAGGGCCGCGAGAATAAAGGATAGTTTTCCCTCTCGAAAAGACGCGCGCTGGCGGTTAATGGAGGAGAAAAATACGTCGGGTTATAGAGAGGTAAAGAAGTAAAGAAGACACACTTGGTGCGTGCTCTTTCTCTCGCACAATGCGCGACAAACGAATTCAAGTCGAGCGGCGGCGTCTCTTGGTTGAGGGCCGAAAATTACTCTTCGCACGGCTGAAGAGGGCCTCGAGTCACTAACACTCTCTCACAGAGAGACAGCGAAGAAGGGGGGCAGCAGCAGCAGCATTTTGGCCTCGAAGAAAGTCTAGCGCGGCGGTGTCGGTCCACACCCGCTGCAGCACACATTCATCTCCCCTCTTTCGCGGCCTAACGCTTCTTCCTCTCTTCCTCTCTCACAATGTATATATATATCGCGAAGCGAGAGAGAGAGAGAGCGCTCGGTCAGCATTCATTCACCGGCCGCTCGCTCGTTCGCTCGCTTTTCTAGCTAAAGCAGCTCTCCCCTCTCTCTCTCTCTCCTTTTTCTCCTTCTTTAGGCCGATTCTCCTCCGTTATATATATACACACATACATGCCTATAGGTATATACATGTGTGTATCGGAGCGTGGATCGCGCGACGTTGCCATGTGGATGATCACTGGCGAAAACATACACACATATAGGCGCATTAGGACTTTTAGGGATGACGATGGTGATAATAACGCGCGAGTGTATTATGCGAACGAGCGCAACAGCTCGTAATTGTACCTATATAGTGTGAACCGGCTTGGGAAAACGCGCTTTGTTGGAAGGAGAGCGCGCGCGCATAGTGTTTGTTACCGAGCACTTGCTGCACGGCTCGTTATACTGCCGTTTACGAGGATATAGCAACTTTGCAGGTTAGGTGATAATGTGCGGTTATTAATGCCGAGAAGGGAATATACACGTGTAATATATTGGGCCGCAGGTATAAGGCAAAAGTGAAAGCGCGTGGAAGCCGATTTTGGATCGGCAGGACGGTAAATCATTGGGACACATTCGAATTGAAAAGTTGGATGTGAAATTCACTTAACGCGCGCATTTATGAATGGAAAATTGATCTATACTGCGTGTAAAAAATATCCTCTCTCATCTTATATATATTTAATAACAAAAATCATCTAACCCACAACCCACGCGTATTCCTCCCCTCTCTTTCTCCCTCGGTTGCTATACACGAAACCCAAAAGTTTTCAAACCAAATTGTACCTAATCTTTCAATCATGCGTGCGAGCGCGCGGCTCTCAAATAAGCCTCCATAACTATATGCCCAGACGAAGGCTCGCTCACGCGCGCGAGCGAGATGAAAACAAGAGAGACGAATACATTGACTTCGTTTAAACTCGTTCCTCCTCCCATCCTCCTCCTCCTCCTGCTCTCGCTACACACATATTGCCCAACGCGTCGATCGCGCGGGTTCATTCACGATCTCTCGTACATATATATAATGTGCATCGGCGTTCGTAATATATAATATACACCTTATATACAAAACCGAAATTCAGCGCTCCTCGCTGTGTTTTGGTTACGTAAAGCGACATTAATTAACAATTTCAGCGTGCGCGCTCCGCGTGAATCAGCCGCCGTCGTCGCGTGGTGAATCATATTCTAAGAGCGTTTTTTTCGCGCTTCGCGGAAGGTGGGCATTAGAATATCAGCGCGCGGGTGTAGTCCCGCTCGTTGCGCGATGACTTTGACATTCTTATGACTCTTTTTTTTACCGATATTGTTTGAGAAAAGCGCGCGTGTCATTTTTTTTCACACGCGCGGCTTGTGGTAGATCAGGTGTGCTAATTAGCATGGGAAAATACAGTTTTCGAACCGCGCGTGGGGACCTTGAAAATCGTACTGATAAGAGGCGTTCCGGAGAAGGAGAAAAAGAAATGAGAAGAAAAATAAAAAAAAGGCTGTGCATGTCAGTGAACAACCGGCTGATTGATACGCAAATTTTCGATAGCATAGATGCTCGACATGTTATGTATATGTACCGTGATATAATCCAAACAAAAGGCGCTCCGAATCTAAATTGTTGCGCAATGTATACATATACCACGCACATATTAGATAAAAAAAAAAGCACGCGACGATACCGCACCAATTATATATAATAATTATCATCGTCATCGATACACCGAATCAGCGGCTGGATTTGTATTATCTGCGTGAACAGGTGGGCTACCTCGTGCTTGTTTTTTCCCAGCGACGCGAAAAACAATAACGCGATGATGGGAAATCACACGACGGAAAGTTCCAACACGCGCAACAATGGATTATATATATATGAAATTATGACAATATATATTTCTCGCGATATTGGAGCGTCTGTAATAGCGTACTTACATCGCGTATTATCGTGTATTACTTTAGTGGGAGTGAGTAAGTGGGTATATGTATACGCGAGCCGGAGCGCGTATGCGAGGCTTTATCAGGGACTCTTGTAGAGCAGACCGATACCATTACGCCTATATGCATTCAAACAAACATTTCATAATTCGGTATTTCATTAATATTTCATGTATATATATATGCATGTGAGAGAGTAAAATTTCATCGGACGTGCGATTGCATATGTATAGAGGTGGTTACGAAATTCGTGGCCATAATTAATATAGAAAACTTATTACGGCGTTTTATTATTATAACGCGTCCCACGCGTTTTATCCTATGTATAAAACAAATTAACATTATATTGATCGACCGCATAATTATAACTTTGTCGGCTCCTAATACTCCACCAACCCATCTCCCGAAATTCCACACAACCCTAAACCTTCTCTCAACATCCTTCCGAACCAGCTCACTACGACGACGACTGCAACCAAGTCATGCGCACGCTTACATACGAAAAGCAAAACAAATATAGGCTCCGCGCCCACGCGCGCACACGCCTGGCGCAACTGCTGCGTGTGTGACTTTCTCAACTGCGAGCGCGCGAGGTGTGGAAACCAAAAGAGAGGAGAAAAATCCGCGCCCGCGGGGGAAGCAAGATAGAAGAGAGAGAGGAGAACGCGCGAGTCGCGCGCGAAACTCTATTTTCGAAGTGCAGTCGCGACTATACGGCGTATAGAGTCACATGTGCGTGGCGAGCGAGCGAGAGGGAGAGAGAGCGCGCGATTCATTCAACTCATTCATCTCTGGCTCGCTCGCTCGCTCTCGGTTATATGCTTCCTCCGCTCGCGCGCTGCCCGAGAGACTCAATGGCCGCGTGTATAACGTCCTATACTAATTTGTCCGACTTCTTTCTCCGTCCCTTCGTGCAGCACTGCAGCGCTCTCTAACCATTTATTTATTTTCTTTTTCGTATTATATGTCGGCGTTCAGCAATTGTTGTTTTACACTCCGCGCACCGATGATAATTACTCACCAATTGAAAATATATCGCGCAAAGTGCCATTGACATGGATATACGCACGAAATTCCTCCTCCTTCTACTCCTCCGTCTCACTCCCGCCGGCGTAAACAGGCCTCTTTCTCTCTCCTTTTATCTGCGCGTATAAACAGAGATAAATAGAGAGACGAGGGAGTGGACGGGTCGGTGTTATTATCTTTAATTTTTATATGCACCGCTCGTACATACACACGTATACATATACGTGCGTATACTCTACTTTAGAAAGCAGGCCTGGTACAGATATAGATTTTCGTAACGCGCTTGCTATATAGCTCGGACAAAGATTCATTTGTGTATCGTCTCACTGCCGCATGCGGGCGTTCATTCATTCATTCGACAGCCGAGAGATCGGCGCCTCCCGTTGGCGAATTGTCAATCCTCGGTTAAACAAGGACACATACAGCAGAGCACATAGACTATATGCTTCGAAAAGAGTCGCGGGTATATGTATCGGTGGGGCGTATCGGTAAAAAAGGCGACGCGAGCACGCGTTTACTGTTATATCCCGCGCGACGCTCTTCCGAGTATATCCCGCCTTCATCTCTCTCTCTCTTGGAGCAGCAGCTTTCTCCGTAAATACGGAGCTCCCCGTACACAGGAAAAAAAACTCTTCCAAGTACATTATACTTACGTCCACACTGCTACCTATCACGTAGCGGGCATACCGATATCTATCGGTTATCGGAGAGGCTTGTGTCGATCGCGATATAGTACACGCACACAGCAGCAGCAGCGCGAACGCGCGCCTTTCAAGGTTATATGTGCGATAAAGAGGGACGGTTGGGGGGCAGAGGGAGAGTGAAAAAAACGCTTTTCGACGTGTTCTGTGAGTGGGTCTAGTGTGTTATATACCTGCACGCTGCTCTCCGCGCGGCGATTCTCCTCGCTCTCCGCGAGTGGCCCCTCTCTCCTCTCCTTGGCGACGACGGAAGACTCTTTCTCTCTCTGTCTCTCAAGAATTTCGAAACGCTCGCAGCGGCCCGGTCCTCTTCTCCTCCCTCTGTCTTAGTGTACGAAACTCCTGCGTGCAAGGACGACGGAGGAAAAATCAGTCAATCGAGCCGTTCATAATGCTGGCGATTTTCTTTTCGAACGAAGGCACTGCAAGACTATATTGCTGCACGCGCGGCGAGGGTTGCTGCTGCGTTGCCGCGCTCCTATCTCTCGCACATTGACACTTTGTTAGTACTTTATATATTGTATACCACTGATACATATATATCACCGCGGCGAACTTAACCCAACATTTGCAATAACGTTCGTATAAATATTGTATATATCCTCGCACTGTGCTCACACTCCCACAAAAACAATAACTCTTTCTTTTATCTTTAATATATTTTGTATATAAAAAAGAAACCCACGAACAGGAGAGAAGCAAGAAAAAACAGCGCCGGAGCGGCTGAGCGGGGGCTGGCTCTATCTGGCTCTCTCGCTCGCAGCACACTGCCGCCTCAGCACACGTACGTGCGGCACTCGCGCTCCCTGTGTGCTGTGTCTCTCTCGGTATACCCCCTCTCCCCGCGCGAGCCTGCCTGCTAGCTTGCTGCCACAGCCGGCACGTCGTCGAGCTCTACTCATGAATGAAACCAGCCGCCGCGCCGCCGCCGCCGCCGTTTCCCTCCCCGCCCCCGCGAGAGTGAGCCGCGTAGCTGGCGCCCCCACCGCGCGCTTGCGACGACGAGAGAGGATCGAGATTTCCGTTGACGATGATGCTGATGACGGTGATGCAGGAGAGGAAAGATTTTTGAAGCTGCTAAAGGATTATGGTGCGTATACGTATAGAGGTGGAGTGGAACGCGAGCGGTATTTAGGGCTTTTTAAGAGTGAAACAGGGAGCGGGGTTTGTTTTGTTGGAGAGGGAAGGGGGTGTGCGTGGGCTGACGAGCCGGTTTTTGCGAAAGCAAGGTTGCGGTGGATTAGGAGGCGCGGTGATGCGTGTGTGTGAGAGTGTGGTTTATGGCTGTTTGGGAGGCTGCTCAAGTGCCGGTGCTGCGTGGTTAACAATGAAGAGTTGAAAAAGGCTTTCGCGCTAAAGAATTTTCGTTTTTGTTCATTATGATGTGTCGTATTATTTCTTCGCGGGGATTTATTAGGTACAGCACGATGAGAAGTTGCTCCAATGTGAAAAAGAATATTAGTGATTACTAATATGAGTGATCACTGATATATCTTTCGAAGCGGTAATTTACGTAACATATACGTATACGATTGCGCCTTGCAATAGTTACGATATGTACTATACATTTATTTAGACAAGCCGAATCATTTATTAGATATATATACTGTCGATCAAGATTCTGCGCATTGGAGTTAAGTCAGATAGGAATTTCAGAAAGATGATTCAGCCGTAGTAGATCTTAGTTTATTTATATTTCAAATAAACCTGGTTTCTAATCGTTTGCAATGTTTAGTGTTATATATCGAGACACAATTTATTTTAAGGTCTTAGCGAAAGAAAATTTATGAGATTATTGCGTCATTTCTATTGAGTAGTTTGTACGGCAAAGTTCATGTAATCTATTCAATTATTTTGCAACAGTTTAGTGTCATAATATGTATGTAGTTATCTTTTAAGTTGATATTAATCTTGCATTATCTGCAAGTCTGCTCCTGGGAACATATATAAAACACTCGTAAAGTATCATGTCATTATCAAAATTTAAGAATCTTTTATCGTCAATATCGTCATTATAAAATATCATAAAGGCCATAATGAAGCACGATTCATATACGTTGCTCGATAAGGGGCCAAAAACTTATACGTTTAATAATACATCTTCTTTCAATTCGATATTATATCACAATGATTTTTATACATAAAAGATATTAATTATATTTCGTGGATATTTGGCGTTTGATTAGATTCATATCTAGTATTAATAGCATGATTAAGTAATCATATTGGACTGAAATAAATGTGGTCCTGGAACGTAATAAAACTTTCATGCTTTCAAATCTAGTTTTTATAACAATTATTTGTTTACGCATACGTAATTTTCACTTGACATCCCTGATATGACATAACTTCGCATATTTCATTTTATGCGCAGATTCATTTAATATTCTACTAAAGTATTATGCTTACATTTGAAAAAGTATTTACATAACTTGCCCACATATATCTGTATATATATCCCACATATACCTATCGTTATGACGACAAAATATTCAAACAAGCTCGTCGCTGTTTACAATTCTTGAAACTCCAAATAACAATTGAGCCTTTCTTTTATACAATTCACTCGAAGAAGACAACTTTAACACCGGATTAACGATCGAATCGGCACAAACTACTCGACACGAGTCCCAAATGAATAAAAGATCCCGCGAAATTCTGTTTTCCTCCCTCTCTCACCCGTGGTCATTACCACAGCGCAGCTCTACGACCGTGTAAATGGCCAATTATACGAGTCGTCGATACACACTCGCCCATCCGCCTATCAATGAAATCCGCGCGCGCACGCGACTCTCCTCTGTATACACTGCATGCGCACGACTCGTGTGCTGTAGCACAAGAGAGGGAGCTTTAAGGAACAAAAAAGACAGAAAAGCCCTTCCCTATGACGCGCGAGGGTCGCATCCCGTATGCTAGAACAGACGCAGACGCGCGAGTGCGGTCGCGTATATGCACACGTTTCTTGAATATAGATGAATGAACGCGAGAGTTTTCAGGGTGTGTGTATATATTATACCTGCAGTGTCATCCCAAAGATCGACTGCAGGAGCGCGCGCGGGACGAAAGGATTCTTTTTTCGGGGTTTCGGTGAATATATAGGATAGAGAGCCGCGCGCGCGGTGGTCGTAAATTCGGGCACGTCGATGGAATGCCAATATATATGAGGGGGATCGGGAGGAAGCGGCATTAGTAAAACAAATATACATGCTAAGTAATGGTGGGCAGATGTAAATGTCGCGGACAAGGATTGAATTCTATTATTTCGGAGGCGGTTTCGCGCGCGGTTTGACGGGGATATTTTGTGAGGGAGTTCGGCGTATCGACTGGCAATGAGTGAAGTGCGTGGTTACTTGCTGAATTTTATTAAAGATAGTGAGGAAACCGCGAAGTTGCTGTAATATGCGAAAATAGCGTTAATGATGTATTGATCGTAAGGTATCATTAAAAAATTTAAGACAAATATTTTAGTCGTATAATTCGTCTAATACAGTATTAAATAGTAAATAATTATGTAAAATGTTTTTTAGAAACTGTGAAGGTTTTACTTTTTTCAGATTGTCACTTTTTTCGTCTTATAGCCAGTACCTTTCAAGTAAGTATAAAACCGGAAGTACCATAACATTTTTTCTATATGTTTAAAAACTTTATTTGAACAATATAAAAGGTGTCACATGTTTTAGCGATATTAATTTTTTTTTTATTAAAAGGCACTATAAATTATGAGTTTATAAAGCTGCATACCTGTAGGTGAAAATAAAACATTGTATTTTTATATCAAACTAGTTGTGTCAATGCGCGCTCCGCGCGCCGTTACTTATCGTGGGCCAATCAAATTTTACATGTCCATTTCAAATCGACGAATCACAATCATTAGAGATGACAATCTCAAGTCCATCTATTTTTTGTATAGGACATTTTCTTCATGAAAACTACAATATCAACTTGATAATGTAAACACAATGTTGTACATTTCTTTCAATTTTTAAAGACTCATTTTCATTTTTGTTGGATTTCATTACAAGGGATTGTGGATCAAATAAAAAAAATTCTTTTGCCTAGCGGACCGAAAGTACTACCACTTTTGCTCCCGGCGGCCGCTCGCGAAGGTTGTATTTTTGGCCTCGCCAGGCAACAAAATCGTATACGCACCACGGGAACAAATAAAGAATGCCTCAGATCGCATGTTTCTCGGGTATTCTTTACTTTTACTCCCTAGGTGCGTAATATATACTATAAAACCTTAAAAGTTACAGGCAATTGTTTATCAAGTTTGGCTTGAATCTGGTATGACTTCGAGCCAAACTTGATAAACAATTGCTTGTAACTTTTAAGGTTTTAAAATTTTTTTAATTTGATCCACAATCCCTCGTAATGAAATCCAACAAAGATGAAAATGAGCCTTGAAAAATTGAAATTGAAGCAAAAATGAAAAAGATTTAAACGATTGGTTGTATCATTTGTTTACATTGACGATATCTACTTTGTTAGTACTGAAATTTCGTTCAAAAAATTTTTTGATGAAAGCCCAATTTTTTAAATGAAATGAACAGAGACTAAATTTAAACAAGCTTGTTATTTTTGTATTAAGTATTAAAAGAAATTCTATAATATATTGGTTTTGATGCTGAAGAATAATTTTATGCGCTAAAAAATAAATAGGCGAAAGAAGCTCATAGTGAATAAAGTGAATTAGTTATTGATTTTCTGAGGTCAGTTGTTGATTTACCCAGTTCATGAACTTAGCTCACGAGCTAAAAATCTTCTTACGCACCAGTTCCAAACCGTATTTTATACCACGAGAGCCGAATAATCATATTGAAGTTATGGTTTTGAAGTTAAAGTGGTATGTATATGTAAAATACATATGTAAAATAAAGTGCATAAACAAGTAAAATGTTTGTTTGTTTTTTTTTATTATATAATTATTGTCCCGTTGTAATTTCCATTTGCTTGGATTAATTTTTTAAGTTTAAAGTTTTGTGCAATTAACCAGATTTGAAAATTAAATTGATATCGAATTTTCATTGATTAAATAAATGAAAAAAATTGTTATACTCATATTTTCAAAAAGTGTTTATTTATGTAAGTAAATAGTGAAAATTGAATTGTTTTATTTATCTAAATAGTAAATATCTTTAAAATTGTTTTTGTATATGAATTACGAATATCTTTCAAATACAGTTCGACCGGAGATTGCGAAGAGGCGCTGGCTATTAGTTCCGCCAGATCTTAACAGAGGCGTGAATCTACTGCAGTACCACAGTTCGTGGCTTCGTGCTTGTACAAGCAGCTGATTTTGAACGAACCGTAAGTGTTTTTTCGACTTTTTTTATCGTCTGTTTGAATAAAATATATGAAGTTTATTCTTACATCGATTAAAAACGAATAGAGACAGTATTATTGCTTAACGACCCACATAATTTTAAAAATTTACGCTATCACCAATACAATTTAGAGGTCAAAACATTTTTAACCTCCAAATCGCCTTGGGGTCTAAGTGGCGAACAATTCGCACTGCCCCGTTATGTAATAGACAATTTTTACTTCAACTCGAAATAATCGCCTTGCAGGTCGCTAAAACGCCAAAATGCTGTCTCGACGCATTGCCGTATCAGTCCCGAAGCTCCTGAAGCGAAACTTCGGAGTCGCCGCCCCGGCTCTGCAGAAGGCGACCGACCCGATCCAGCAGTTGTTCCTCGACAAAATCCGAGAATACAAATCCAAAGCCTCGTAAGTTTGCTTACTGCTTGGCTCATTTATTGTTTACACGAAATTAAGATAAACCAATGAACACGATTTCATTTTTATGGTACTTTATAACTGACATGTACAGTTTCATTAATGAAAAAATATAATAATATTATTATCTTTTGAATGGGAATATTAAGAATAGCAGTAATAGTTAAAATTTTATGTTAGATAATATTAGAGATCAACTAAGAAATGTTAAATTAATTTTTGCATTTTAACAGTTCAGGTAAAGTTGACGTATCTCCTGAGCTCGCAAAGCAACGTCAAGCAGAATTGGAAAGAATTGCAAAGCAATTTGGAGGTGGTGAAGGTGTTGACATGACATCTTTCCCCAAATTCAATTTCCCAGGTATGTGTTAATGAAAAAAAAAGCCAATTACAAATTAGCATCAAAATAACTTTTACATAATTTGATCTTTTTTTTTTCAGAACCCAAAGTTGAACTTACTCACACTGAAAAATAAGAGATTCTGTTACTTGTAATTATTATAAAGGTATAGAATAAAAACTAATCGTTAAGGTTAAATGTAATATTTAAATATTTTTCACCTATCCTACTTTTGGAAAATATTCCATCTGTACAAAAATAATCCATTTACACTAAATAGTATTATTAATTTACATTCTTCAATATAAACTCAATGCTTTCACCTAAAATAGGCATTTGACATCTTGCAGATATTAGTCGAAATATTTTTAATGTTCTCATTAAATTCTCTCTTGGCGTTAACGTTTTGAAAAATCCAGAACAAGAACAACGAGGCCCTACATTATCTTGCTTCACTTCACCACATTTCAAACACTGTACATCTTGTATAATATAACCCATACTCTTGCGATTTAAGATGTCTATTAGAGAAAATTCAATCTGTTCGTTTTCATAATTTAACTCACAATTTGAACATTTCCATACATGTCTGCAAAGAATAAATACTGTTTGTAAGAAATATAAATAATAATAGGTAGTATAAAGTGATACTCAAAATAGTATTTACTTATTTTCATCAACATCTTGATGACTATCTTTACAAAGATCGATGTCTCTAACATGGTTACAGTTTTCACATAAAACCTCTGGTAAAATAAAAGATATACATGGATCTTTCCATTGTGCTTTATCACTAAAAGCTCCAACGTCTATTAATCTTAATAAATTTCGATGTAAATTGGTAACTTCTTCAGCTATTTGAGAATCTAATGACAAAACCTTTGAAAAAAAGTATAAATACATTTTTTTTTTTAAATAAAGAAAAATTATATTTATTATTTATAATTTTACCTTGCATATAGCTTTTGATAATTCTAAAGCAGGGTTTATAGTTATTTTTGTACTGTTGTTTTCGAAATCTAAATGTGGATATTCTTCCACTGTTAGAACTTTTTCTGGAAATTTTCTATGAATTGATTGAATGTAACTAAAAATATACGTATATAAAATTTAATAAATTTTAATAAATAAAGAATATATTTACTATTCTATACTATACTAAGCTTATAGATACTCACTGGAATAGTTTTTGGGTCATGTCATCAGTTAAAAGTTTTTTAGCTAGAATTGTCACTTCTTCTGGTGATTTGCTTTGCATTTCTGTATAAATAGTACCAAAATAAGAAGTAATAGTTTTTGTGAAGGTATACTGGCACATCTCTATGGGTATATATTCAATCATACTCCAATTCATCACTAACTCCGTCTATAAAAAATATGAAGAATTATATGATATTAACAAAAGCAGGTATAAAATTTAACGTGAATTATTCCACGTTACCTCATCAGATTCTTGTGTTTCTTCTGTTTCCTCTTCATTTGCCAATTTCTTTCTAATTCCAGCATAATTAGACTAGTTAAAATGAAAACTCATTAAATTAAGTGATACCATAATAATTATTCAATGTGAATTCAAAAAACTTTTTGTACTCACCAAATCTAGCCAAATCAAATAATCCCAACAATTACGGACCTCGAAGTGAATACTGTGAAATAATTCTTTACTTACAATCGATTGTATAATGAACTGTGTATACCCATACGCATCTTCAGCCTCTCGCTTTTTGGAACTTAATATAATTTTCGTAAAATCGGCATATATTATTGACGAACCCAGTCTTTGTAATTCCGATACCAATTGCACGAACAACTTTTTCGAAAAATTGTGTAAAGTGCGACGCATAGCGGGATCATATAAGAAAGAAGAAGGTGAGCGCAACCACCTAAAATAATTAGTTTTGAAGTAAACTGTTAAAAGTATTAGCGTACCCAAAATTTATTCATCATACCTATAAAAGTGAATAAGGAGAAAATCGGCAAACGGATTTTTAAAACTGCTCACTTCTTTCAACCAAGTGCCGACCATATTTTTTAAAACACGAAATGCTGGTCCGCATAATGCCGTTTCATCGTAGGAAGGTATTGTCATACCTCCTCCCTCGTTTGCGACCATATCCTAAATTACAAAGTATTAGCAATTGAAGTTCATGTACAAACACATTTTACAGTTCTCTCATAAACAGCATACCTGTAACGACGCTTGTTGAGCAGCGTGAAATGCAACATAAGAACTAGTACCATCAATGTCATTGATGTGATTCGCTTGAACCAATGCCGTGACCGCCAAACTTATCACATCCAGTTCGAAACACACGTTAGAATAAGCACCCGTATTATTTAGAATACAACCACTACTTTCTTCGAAATCTGTCAACAGCCTATAAAAAAAATGATATGGATAGAGTTAAATTAACAAAAAGTAGTTAAAAATAACACTAACAAAATTTAAATAACCTGCTGTCGTCATTTTCACTGCCTCCAAAATCTGGTTTTTCCGTTGATGACCACCATAAAACGAAATTAGCCTTCTGTAAATGTCGAGCGTAAAACAGATCTGCTCCAAATGTAATTACATCAGTGGGCAAATTTCCCACGGGAGCATAAAAATAGCGCGCCTGCTCGATTAATTGTCGTAACACGTCTTCGCTCTTGAAATAATGCCGAAGCAACATTTTAGCCCCGATTCTTTGCCAATCAAGCGTGTCGTAAAGGTTGTCTAAATCTTGTATGTGAGCCTTTACTATTGGGAATTCGTTTAGGTAAGGCATTTTGCCTAGTAGGATTGATGTACCTGTGAATGACAACGATCGATTTTAAATTTTCTGAAAATGTGGTTAACATGATATAAGACTATTAAAGATGACTTACTCATTGGAGATTGCACAACCATTATTGTTGCACCTCTAGACTCGTTTTTGTAATTTTTTAAAGCATTTTGAATCTGTGTGTAAATAACCTTTACATCGGTTTCTACGCGAATGTAAAACGTCATCATCTCAGGTGTCGATTGAAGATGAGTAATTTCATCAGTTTCAGATCTGAAGAATTGATTTATTCATTTCAAATTACACATGATAAACATACCCAAAAAGTCATTATTTTACTTACGCTTTATTTCTTTCATCGGTATAAAGCGTTCTCATGTTAGGCATCCGATCAGTCCTTACTGTATCTTGCACGAATATATGACATGATTTAGTACTGGTCAAAAATAAAGCCCAGATTGCCCTTCGGTAATTACTACTGGCTGACCAATGGTGATACAGAAATACCTTTTTTATTTCTTTAATCTGAAATGAAATATGTCGTTTTAATTTAAAATTTAATGAAGTTTATCGATGGATTATTAAAAAACGGACGTTTCGTAAATATGGTTGTGATGCGATACTCTTGTAGACTAGTTGATCTAAATGAAAATTATTCGTTCCATCTTGTAGGTCTGGAATGGCTTGTCTGTCCACTGCACATACACAGCCCAGTGTCATTATTGCACGAAATTCAAGGGTCATTTGAGTTTCATAAATCCCTTCAATCTCTGGGTCTATCAAATCATTCATTATAGTTCTAAAAATGTAAGAAAACATGTATTAAATTTTGAAAATTGCACATAATTTCAAATGTTTCTAATAATTACCTGCTGTGACATTTGTAGTATTTTTCAGGTACTGCATATCGATAAAGATGGTACACTGGACGTGAACGCGGCAATATCTTATGACATTTCTTCCACGAATTGTTATTTTCAGATTCGTCCCTTTCATTTCGTGTATTAAGGTAAAATATCCTAGGCACGTTCAAACGCAGTTGATGCAGCTCTTGATCGACTAAGACCCATAATCTGAACTGCCCTGGTTCATTTGTTTCTAGCATCTACATAAAACAAGTATAACATAACATTTAATTATCGCAAAATTATCTTAGTTATTAACTCATTGAAATCAATCTCACTTGAATAATTTGCCACGGAGTTTCCAAAAGTTTACGTTGAGCACGCTGCAAGAAGCCACCCAAGAAATTCGTACTCGGGTTCTTGGCCTTGCCTGCCGTTGTCGCACGCGGATTCATATTCAACTTGGTGCGTTTGGCAGCTCCGAACTTCTTCCTCTCAGCTCTCTGCTTAGCTTGGTATTGCCACTTTTCTTTATGGAACGCGAGCCATGCCAAAAATTCTTCCTAAACCATCAGAACAGCCCAAAATTGCTTCACATAATTTATTTAAAATAAAAAACAAACGTAAAAATAGAGCAACAGAATCGCTTACCTTAGTTTCCCCCGACGGTGGCGGATTCCCCAAAACCTTTCTCCAATTATCTGTTAGCAAACTATTTTCCTTCGTGCCGCTCTCCTCCTCGTCGTCCGAAAATCCTCTCTTCCTCTTGCTAACGCTAGCCACTGTAGGTCTATGCTTGCTATGCCCATCCGTCATCCCGATATCCTCCATATCGGGCACTGAATCCGCCGTCTTATCTCCCTCCGCCTCGTCGGATCCACTTTCATCCTCTTCTGCATCTTCTGCATCGTTCTCCACCGGCGGTCTCTCCTCCCTCTGGAAGATATCCGTAATCTTGCGCTGCTTGCTGCCGTCCGTCTTCTCCAGCATCTTCTTGTGCAGCCAGTCGGGATGCTGCACGCGAGGTACAGGATTCGCCAGACCCTGCATAGCTGCCGGTATCGTGATAATTTTCTGAATCGTGCTACCAAGTCGCTCGATGTAGTAGTTCCAGTCCAGGATCTCGCGGATGTCGACCTCCTGGATGCTCGGGTCCTTGAGCCATCGCCTGAGATAGTGCCTCGCGACGCTGATTTCTGATTGGAAAATCGCGAGGGGTACAGCTCGTTCGGTTACCGGGGAGCCCAGTGGCTTCCGCGATATTATGTATCTGCAAGTTGGGACCATTAAATCCACATAATTTAATCAACGTATAATTTTAAAACTCTCGAAAAATACCTGCAAGCAAGACCAGCTTCCTTGACCATCTCGTCTCCCAGGAACTCAGCCAGCCGTTTGGCCGTGGAAATTGACGTAGACTTTTGTGCCCCGTACTCGTCCAGCTTCTTCGACATGGATTTATTCTCCGAGATCAAATCGAACAGCTCGGAGTCCGGCAGGTTCCCTCCCTTACTGTACAAAATGTCCAGCCAATAATCCGCCACCTTGGCAACCGACGCGTAACACTCCTCTAGAGTTGTACCCTTCAGAAAAGCTTCGAACACCGAGGACTGGAAGATCTTTATCAACCTGAGCTCTCCTCGCCTCTTCACCTCGAAACCCTTGAGCTCAGCGAGCGATCCGTCGAAATTAAACACGGCATACCTCTTTTTCAGCTTCTTACCCTCCTCTTTAGCCGCAGGTAGCACCATCGCTAGATATGGGCCATCCACCTCGAAGAAGATGGAATTCTCGCTGCGAATTTTGTACTCGCGCGTCCCCGGGTCCATGAGCTCGTGGTACTGATCATTCGTGAACTGGTCCTTCACCATGAAGTTCAGCACGGCGTTGGGATAGGACACGACCATTTTCGGCCTTTTAGGATTGCTCGTCTTCACGAGAACGTTATCCGGGAAGGATCCTGGTAGGATGCACCAGATACCGTCGGTATCGAGCTCGAGTGGCCGTCCCACTTGTTCGATTATCTCACGCGCTCTCATGATGATGTGCGCGCCGGTGTAGCACACTATGCCACCCATTTCCATGCTGAACCAGCGCGAGCCCTTACGCATCACGTAGCCGTAGAAAGAGTTCAGGATGCACTTGTGGGCCAGCTGCAGGGAGTCGTAGAGTACCTCGCGACTTTTCGCGGACTTTATCGCGGCTGCATCGTTGTTCGCTATAGCTTGAGCCACCTATCACATATTAACGTATGATCAAAGTTACATTTCAAATCAATAAGACATTGGGCAATGAAAAAAAAATTGGATACTTTAAGTACCTGTTGCTTCGCCATCTTCGTCATTCCCTTGTACTCGTACCGTCGATCGCGAAACGCCCTCACCGTGTCGACGTAGAAGGAATTCTCCTTCTGGCAGATGGTCTGGGTGCGCTCCTCGACCCTCGTCTCCTTTACCTTCTTATACGTCCTCCTGCAGTACTCGGTCAGCCTCTTCTTCTCGTAAGCCGCCTGCTCCTGCTTGCTCAGCTCGTGGAAGGCGCGATGCTTGCCGCCCGGCATCTGCGGCGGGAACTTCTCCATTTCGAGCTGCTGCTGCGTGCGCTGATACTCACCGGCGGTGGCCTTCAGGTACTCACCTCGCCACATCCATTCCATCTTACGCTGGCACTGAGCTCCAGGTTTGTTGTAGTCACAGGCCGCGCAGATCGATTCGTCAACCATCGCGTAGGGCTGCAAACGATTCGTGAGGATGATATTCGGGTACATGGCACCGACGTCAAGATGGTAGATGATCGGCTTTTCGGTTCGCAGGGGCTGAGCCTTGAGAGCTTCGAGTTTGCCTGCAAGGAAAATAGTGTGATTTGTATATTTGTATGCTTTTGAACTTTCTTTTTTTGTGGTAAATGGATTAAGACTGACCTTTGATTTCATCGACGACTTCATCGAAATTCGTGATTTCCCCCAAAGGTACTTTCTCTTCTTCCTCGATCGCGTGTTTCAATGCCTTCTCGACTCCATCCATCAATTCGTCGACGGCACTCGGTATGATTTTGAATCGATATGGTATGTCAGCCCGGAATACTCCGGATTCCAAGGCTTCCACGTGTCCGCCGACGTACGTTTCCGTGTCGAGTAAATGTCCATCCGATGTCATCTTCGTGTGTTCGGTCTCTTGTTTGTTAGGGTAGACGACGTTGGCTCGGTAGGCTTGTACCATGAGCAGCGATTCGCAAAGCGTGCCTGAACCTTTTCGCAACACTTCGTCCGGTTCCATGGGAATTATCGTACACAAAGCGAATATGAACGGGTGCACGTACTTTTGGTAGAGATAGAAGGTAGCTACGGCATCGGAGACTGAATAGTTGCACATTACCTCCGGTTCCTCCGCGGCTAATCTGCACATGTCCTCAGGATCTGATAAACAGAAAAGAAACATTTTTTAATAATTTATTAAATTTTTTATTGTAAAGATTTAATGTAATATGCTATAAGGTTGCTTACCTAATTCTACCGGATCGTAACGCAATTTCGCTTTGGCCACGGCTTTGAGACTGTGAGATCCTACAGGAAGGTAAGAATCGCGCTTCACCCAGCAATAACAATCCAAATGCATAGCAGCCCTGCTGCAGTATACGCCATCTTTGTTCTTTGCAAAACCAATTCTTTCCTTCATGTTTATGTCGTGAATTGCAGCTCGTGTCTCTACGAATGGCCAATCGAAAAAATCGCCATTGTACGTGACGAATACGTGTGGTTTGACTTCGTTTATGTGATTGAAAAATTTGTTTATAACTGCCTTTTCGTTCGGTTCATTCCAAACCGTGAAATATCCTTCGAATTCGGGTTTAGGCGTGTATTCAAAATCGTCGACGTCGGCAGAAATTATTTCTCTATTATTTATTAAAAAACCCTAGAATTTCATTAGAAAAAATATAAATAAAATATTAATAATACTAAAATTAAATACATGTTTATTCAATGTTGTTGACCTGCCCATCCAACATATAAGATATCATCATTATTTGATCAGTGTTTGCATCTGGAAATTTAAGAGGTAATTTTGTCGTTTCAATATCATAAGCTAAAACTATAGGTTCAGGAGGTTCAACAATGTCTGGTCTTCGTGTGATGATTGCGGGCTGACTTGAGCCTCGAGATTTAACTGAATACCACAAGCCAACAAAAATTTCTAGATCAATGGAAACTCTAACATGGTGTGGAACATCATGTTCTCTAAAAATATCAATATAGTAAATATAAAACATAATATTAGTGTATGATAGATAATATATATGTTATCCCTTAATTCTTATATAGGTTTCTTTTACCTTATATCAAGAATGTTATCCATTTGATCTATAATTTTTCTATGGTCTTGTTCACGGTGATTGAAAGTTTCAGCTAATAATCTTGAGTAATGTGTGTTACTCTTTTCTCGTTCTTTATTTACTCGTACAGCACTCATTATATCTCTTTTAACTTTCATCATGTTCACTGAATTAGTAAATGATAATTTCAGATAGTCCCTTTTTAAACCAGTCAAGTGATTTGGCTAGAAAAATTAATTAATTTAATAAAACTAAATTTTACACTAAAGATTAAATAAATTCATCAACTTAAATGTACCAAATCTAAATCTTCCTTTGTAACAATATCTGCTTTGAGTAAAAATCCATTAAACTTCTTCAAGAGATATGTTATTACTTCTTGATTTGTACCATCTCTGCATAATACATAGAAATATGGATAATAAGGCAGAGAAACTTTAAATCTTGTACAATCTTCTTCAAGAAAATAATAATCAACACCTGTGACCAACTGTTTATCATCTTCAACAATGTCTGTCTAAAATAATAGATGATTAATAATATTATTAATAATAAAGTAAGTAAAATAAGCTGCATGTCAATATTATTAATTTATTTACTGTGTGCATGTTAATAAGGAAACCAATCCTTTCTTTGACATCTGTAACTCTGTGGAAGCCATAAAGGGCATCAAGAGTGATATTTTCCTTGGCTTGAAACAATCTCCCTTCAGCAGTGTTTTCTCTACAATTCATGGTATTAATATTTTATAGGTAGGTTTAATATTTTATAGGTATTTTGTTATACTTAATTAATTAACAATTAAATAAAAAAAATAACGATCTAACCTTGGAACATTTCCTTCTTGTTGGTTTCCAAATCTTTTCTTATCATCTGTTCTATCACGGACGAATCGTCCCGTGTTTACAGCCATTTCGATTTTGATTAATAAACACTTGTTATTTTTATTTAAAATCGAACATAATCATGGTCTAATGAATAAAAATAAATAAAGAACTTGATGAAGTATTTCTTAAAAAATACTCCTCGCGTTCTCCTCAGTCCTCGCGGTCTCGCGGAGTTTACGCGCGCAAACTAAACGGCCATAAAGCGTAACTTTGGCGCTAGTGCATATTTTTCCGCACCAACTTTTAAATATGTTTATAACTTTCATTTCAAAGTGTTAAATTTTCATTTATATACCATAAAGATAACTGTTTGTTATATTTTAACAAAATTTGGTATAGATAAACTTTAAACAAATAAAATGTTTGTTAGGATTTTTCAAATGGTCAATTAAAGGAAGGAATAAATAATAAATATTAAGATAAAGTATTTTTGTTATAAATAAAAGAATATATTTATAAGTTTTAATATAAAAGTATAATTTAAAATTTTTTTTTGTCAACCAATGTTGTTTAACTCTTCTATAAACGTTTTGCATTTTTCTTTCAACATTTTAACAGCCTCTATAAACAAAACAGAAGAAGGTAGAGCACCTACTGATTCAATGGTAACTGAAACAAAGTCATAAAAAAATTGAATCAAATAGTAACGCTAATTAGATTTCAGTTTCATTAAATTGAATAAATATTTACATATAAAATGATCAGGTATTCTTCCCAACTGTACACAATCTTTTAAATCATCATGACGAAATACATTTCTCGAACAACTATCATACCGAGCATTTTTAACTTTTGCTTCCACAACTCCTTTAGAAACATCGACTAATTCTATTACACCTGGACTAAAACAACTTTTAAACCTTTCTGCTTGTTCTCCCCTTATTGGTTTTGTAATTTGAATATCTGGTAAAAGTCTGTATGATGCGGTACCTATAATAAAAACCATAAAATATAATTTCTACATTGTCAAAATATCTTCTTTGTAAGGTAAATATTTAAAATTTCTGACATACAAACGGGAGAAAATTTTGCATGATCTTTGCCTATACCCTTTACAGCTTCCATATAAGCATGAATTTCTTGGTTTGGTCTCATTTTACAAACCAATATATCATCTGCTATCATACCAAATATTTTTTCTCCTTGAGGGTATAATTCTTTTTGATTTCCAATTGGAACCCATTTTATATCTCTACTATATACTGCAATAAGAATACAATATTAATAATATTTAATATTTAAAAATTAATATTTTATTTTTATTTTTATCATTTGTATTCTTACCATTATTACCACAGTAAATATCATCTGGCCTTCTTGAATCTTTAGGTGCTTGTGGATTCCATTTACAATTAGCTTTTATTTCATACCTTAAAGTATCTTGTTCACTGACTTCTCTCATTTGATTGTCATTGGGTTTTGAAGGATATTCAAATAACCTAGGGTCTGCTTTTAATGGTAAAAGTCCTAATCTATAAAATTAATCATCTGTTACTATTGAAATCTAATTTGCATTTCCAAAATTAATAGAAAGAAATTACATTACCTATGGGCTAACACTTCATCTTGAATTATACTAGTGTTATTATTTATATAAACTTTTTCAATAGCCATTGATGGTACTTCACTTAATAAAATTCTTCTATAAGCATTAGCCAAAGCAGCAGAGCATCCAATCAAGTCAAATTCCAATTCATATTTATTTTCACTTTCACTAATTATTTTAATTTGAAAATCCTAAAGGATGAAAATAAAAATGTCATTATTTTTAAAATTTAATAAAATATTAATTATTAACAAAATATTTTTGATTTTAATACCCCTTTGAATTTGTCAACTGTCCAGTCTTCTTTTAAATGTAATAGGTTAGAAAATTCTGATGCCTGTAAATAAAACAATAAATGCATAATGTTTATAATGCAATCTTTAATAGATATGAAATAATATAACACTCACATTCGGTATCCCATATTCATTCATAATAACCCGAGTCTTCTTTGTGTTGTCCATTGTAAAAGTAAACTAACAACACGCCGAGGCCTGTACATACAACAAAAACACGTGCGTTCTAACCTAATCTACACAGTTCACACACTGATAGTTCAGTTTTTTTTTTACTCCTTGAGTTATCAGCCACAGGCTATGTACTCAGATAGTTCAGTTCACAATGTTTGACATGCCACTGCCGACTGTGAGACAATCTGACATGAGTGAGTGTTGCTGCTTGCTGATTCTCATGGAATCGTATACTCTATAGAGTGCACATTGCAATGACGGCATGGCACAGTAGGGTTCGATTCCCGCTCCCGTGAAAAAAGCCGGCGCCACTGAAACACGCATTTTTCATGTGTTTACTTTCATCCGTGGTCTCGGTGGTTCACTTGAAACTGTAGGTTCAATAGTTAAGGCGGTAGCGTCCTCCAACTATCTATAGGCTTCGCTAACGAACAGTAAAATACAAAAATGAACTTGAACCGTGGCTGATATGACTTAGTTATCGGAGCCGATAAAACCCACATAAACTATACAGTTTTTTTCATAGGGTTATCCTAGCAATGCTTGCATGCATATACCTGATTCTCATACGAATTATGCTCTCTACATTGAACTCCTTAACTTCTCGAATTGAAGTTTAAGTGTATAGAAGAGCGAGCTTATATAATTAAAACTGTGATGAAAAGTAAGATTAATTGATAGGTACTTGTAAATGAAACATTGTACTTTTATAATAAATACTTCTTTATTAAAATTATAAAATCAACATGAAAATGTAAACGAAATGTACAAACATCTCGTTTAATAACTACGGCCGAACAAAGTATAGAACTTCGCTTTTTCTTGACAGCTAGGATGAATACATTTCAAAGTTTTTATTTTGTCTGTACTTCCATCAGGCTGATTGAAAGGAATACACAAGCTCTTAGCTCCCATAGATGGAGCACCTGGCTCATCTCCAGTATCTTCCCTGTAATATAATGTAATATTAATATATTTTTACAAAAATATTTATTGTCAGTTACAAAATAATTACTAATAATACCTAGCACTGTCTGCTTTTATCTTATCTTCACATTCAATTCTGCCACAGAATGGTGCAAGGATAAGATTTTTCTTATCCAAAGAAGTACAGAAGTCATTCCAACTATCTGTTTGTTTAGTGTGTTCCGTTAACTCAGTCTTTGCCCTATATAAATAAAGTTCATTAGATTTTATACAACTTTAAAGTTTCAACGAAATATTATTTTTAATATACTAACTTTTCGAATAAGTTAGACTGAATCTGCGCCAGCAATTCCCAGAGGAAAGCGTAAGCATCAGCCCTCTTAGCAGTGATTCTTTCTGCTGTATCCCTTCTTACAAAAGTAACTTGACCCTTTTCCAAATCTTTCGGACCCAATTCAACTCTCACTGGTACACCCTTTAATTCCCAGTGGTTAAACTTCCATCCAGGACTGTAATAGTCTCGGTAATCTCCTTGGAGCCTAATGTTTCCACTTTCACCTAATTCTTTCTCCAATTTTCTGCATTCCTCTAACAGTTTGTTTGTTTGTTCTTCAGTGGTCGACGCAGTAATACCACAAGGAACAATTACAGCCTGAATGCAAGCTACTCTTGGAGGAAGAACCAAACCTTTATCATCACTATGAACCTGAAATAAAAACATTTCAATATTTCATTTTACAGAGAAAATGTAATTTTTTAATTCAAATAATGTTTTATGCCTTATACTAACCATAATCATAACGCCAATAGTTCGCGTTGTGATACCCCACGAATTCTGATAAACAAAGGTTTTTTCACTGCCCTCTGCAGCTCCTTGTATTTGTATGTCAAACATTTTTGAAAAGTTCTGACCCAAGTGGTGACTCGTACCACCTTGGATGGCACGTCCACTCGCCGAGATGAAAGCCTCTACGGTCGTCGTGTAATCTCCACCTGCGAACTTCTCCTTCTCGGTCTTGCGACCCTTGACGACGGGTATCGCCAGATAGTCTTCATAAATTTGAGCATATAAATCTAATATGGCCAATACCTCTTCATCGGCTTCAGCTTTGCTTGCAAAAGCTGTGTGACCTTCTTGCCAGAGGAATTCTCTGGTACGCAAGAACGGCTGTGGGTGCTTGAACTCCCATCTCTGCAACAAATATCCAAACAAATGTTGAAAAAGAGTTTGAAAAAAATGTAATTTTTTGAAACTTTGGGAATTTTTTTCTCGAAAACGGTCGGAGGAAATAGTTTATAAGGACCATTTTTGCTCAGAAGATGATAGAGAATAGCTTGCCATTTTTTAAAATAAAGAATATAATATTTTTATATTGTTTATAACAAAATGTTAATTAACAATTAACCTTCACACTTCTCGGCCTGGTAACCTTGAGAAATGGATTGAGCAAACTAAAAAATATAAAGTAGCATCAAGTTACCGCGTGGACCTAAAAATGTATACTCGACCCCCATCCTGCGCCCGGAGTAGGAGCCTTGCTTCGGCCATGACGCATTAAACTCAATAAAAACAATTTTTACGTCTATAATATACACCTGCAATAGTCGATTTTTTACATATTATTTAACAGGATTTGATTTGACATAGAAGCGTTGAATACAAATGATGTAGATAACATCAAAGCAAAACATTTTCCATGTATTATTTTCATGTGCAATGAATTGTCGAAAAGCTAGATCTAAAAACTGTTTAAAGACGATTTTTTAACGTACGGACATAGTGAAGTGTACTGGAAATGAATTTATGTTTTTGGAAGCATATTATTATAAAATAATATTTTAGTATTTGAATTTTTTCAACGGTGAAGATAAGTTTCTCCTGAGTAGAGTAGCAGTCATGCCTCATGTAAAATTTAAATAGACAGTGGAGCGTTGGTGCGGCGAGTAAAGCGAGGTGTACAGGGGGTCATGGCCCCCCTAGTTACTTACCACAACGTTGTTCCATTGATTAAGTTTCAACGGGAGATCTCTGTACGATTTTAATCGTTTCGCGAATGTGGGGTACATAACAGTTTCGGATGTTGGTCGGATGGCAATGTGCTCAGCCAAATCCGAATCCCCACTCTTGGTTACCCAAGCGACTTCAGGAGCGAAGTCAGCAATGTGCGTCTTTTCTCGTTCGAGCGCTGCTTTACTGACAAAAATAGGGAAGTAAGAGTTTTGTACGCCTAATTTCTTAATTTCTCTATCAAGGAAGTCTTTGATGACTTCCCAAATTGAGTAGCTCCAAGGGAGGAGAATGTAACAGCCTGATACATCGTGATAGTCGATCATATCTGCCTTGGTGATCACTTGCGAGTACCAGTCCGATAAATTTTCGCCTTTCTTCACTTCCAAACCTAACCTGGTTCCAGTTTTAAAACTATCAACTTCCTTACTTGCCGATTCCTTTTCGATTTTTTTCGCAGGTTTGTTTGCCGGTTTTGCATTTTCTACCTTTGGGGTCTTCGGTTTTGCCTCACGCGCACCAGCACCTGCAGGTGCGTAGTCTTTACCATGGACCTTTTTATATTCGGCCTTCAACGCCAACAAAGCGTCGACTTCCTTTTGGATTGTTGCCTTGTCAGCCTTCTTCGCCTTCAAATCTCGAACTTTTTCGCCTTGCTCGGTTATTTGGGCTTCTATGTTTTGCGGTGCACTCATGTCTGCGGCTTTATTTGCTGCAAACACGGCAGCTGGGGTCCACTCTTTTCCTGTTTTTGATTTATACTCTTTCTTTAGTTCCAAAAGTTTAGCCACTTCCTTTGTTATGGTTTCTTTCGTGGCTTTATTTGATTTTAAATTTCTAACAACATCACCTTGCGTCTCAATTTCCTTCGCTAAAGAAAAAAAATCTGAACTTGTCTGTGGTTCATTTATTGCTGCAGGAATAGATTTTGGCTGTGGTTCAGTTTTCGCTGGAGGAGCGGAATTTGGTTTCCAGTCTTGACCCGTCAGAGTTTTGTATTTTTCTTTAAGACTCAAAAGATTCTTGACTTCTGCATCAATTGTAGCTTTATTGGCCTTGGCACTTTTTAAATCTCTTACTTTATTTCCTTGAGTCTGAATTTCCTCGTTTACTTTAGCAGCGTCATTGACACTTTCAGACTTCTAAAACAATAATTATGAAAATCAGCACTATTTATTTAAAAATTAAAACAATAAATACAAAAATATTTACTTTTGGAGTACTATCTGCTGGTGGAACAGTTTTTGGTGTCCAATCTTGACCTGTGAGTGACTTGTACTTGGCCTTTAGACTTAACAGCGCTTTAACTTCCCCATCAATGGTAGCCTTATCTGCTTTGGCACCTTTTAAATCTCTTACTTTTTCACCCTGAACTACTATTTGTTCGTGGACTTTAAGGGGCGATTCGACATTTGTAGATGTCTAAAAAAATAAATTGCGTGATTTTTTATTTGTTTTTTATAGAGCAGAGCCCTTTACAGAATAAAGGTAAAGCAATGAATTATAGATATAGCGATTGTAAGAGAAGAATATAAAACAATGGTATAGAAGACCAGTTATATACAGGTACAAATTTTTAATAACTGCTAGTATTGTCATTATTAAATAAAGTAATAAGTTTTACCGGTGCACTTTGCTGAGTTTGCAGAGGTGTAGTACCTGGCTTCCAATCTTGTCCTGTCACTGATTTGTACTTTGTCTTCAGGCTCAACAGATCCTTAACTTCGCAATCAATGACAGCTTTGTCAGCTTTGGCCACCTTCAAGTCTCTTACTTTGTTGCCCTGTGCGATTATCGCTTCATTGAGCTTAGCGGGTGAAACGTCGTGCTAAATACAATGGCGAAAAATAAAATATATATTTAGTTTTTATGAGCTAAAGTAATCTCTTGTTGACAGCTATTGTTGATACTAACAGTTGGTGCGACAGGTGGACAGTTTGGTTTATAATCTTCACCGGTAACCGTCTTGTATTTCGCTTTGAGGCTCAAAAGAGTTTTGACTTCGGCGTCTAACGTAGCCTTATCTGCTTTAGCGCTCTTCAAGTCTCGTACTTTGTTTCCTTGGGCTGTTATTTCTTCATATATTTCGAAAGCTGATCCGTTAGCTGAAGTTTCCTAAAAAAGCAACAATAAAATACACGGTGAATAAAATTATTAATTTTGCTATAAATGATTTTTTGTTCTTAAAACTTGACTGAGTACACGAACACTTTCTGCTTTCATTAATTAGTGTAGATAAAATATATATTTTGTCAAATAAGATTTAAAAAGTTAAGTTTTTTTACCCAACTCGTAATTTCGAAGTAAGCCTTAAAGTAAAATTATTTTAGGCAAGCACAGCATATGGCAATGATACATATGCTGCTCGTACGATCGGCATTGTACTGTACACGCGGCCGAGTGAACATTGGGCAAAAGGTGCAGCGGAAGGAGAATGTACAGCTCTTTCACTTTCAGTGGTGCTGTTTGTAGGAGAACGGAGAAGAGGAGGAGACCCGGTCTCGACACTATAATTCGGCGTGCTCCAAAATGAGAGTGGGAGAAAGTGCTTTTAATTCGTTTCTCATCCTTGCCATTTCCTTCGCGCAAAAACGAAATCGAATTTTGAAATTCTGTACAGTTACCAGATGACGAAATATTTGATGAGTGTGAAATATTTGTAATTTTTCGAATGATCACAGTTGTCGATTTATATGCAATCAATTTTATCCAAAAGTTTATAAACAAACTGTAAATGTTTGTAAACTCTTTGTAGCAGTTTCGCTAATGTATAAGCATTGCACTGTTTAACTTACGGTTTTATTTATAAAATTCAATCGTTATGCGCGGTTACGTTACAAAAGTTGTTATTTGTTATACTTCTAAATATAAATTACGTAATCTTTATAAGCTTAAAAAGTGTATAGAGGCTTAGATGACAAGTGATTGGAAATACAAGTAGTCGCGTAAATATTATGTAGTTTGGAAAACTATATAAAAAACCGGGTGTGCGGAGAAAAAAAAGGGGGCTGGAAAGTTTTCGCAGGGCTCGAAGGAAAAGGAGCATCGGCTGACAAGCCGAGAGATCTGAGGGAGTCGAGCGAGACGGGCGTCTGCGTTCGTCCCTCTTGAACACGTTTTGCAGTCTGACTTTTTCGTTCACTATACTATCTCTAAATTATTGAATACACGATTAATTGTAACAAATTATATACACATTTCAATCATGATGGCACCGAAGCGACCACCACATGATAAAGAATCCAACATCGATGACAACGCGGCGAAAAAGCCACAGTAACAGATAGACAATTTGATGGCGGAGAATATGACTCTACGAAATGAGAGCACCACCATAAAGCAGCAGAACGAGTGTTATCGGCAAGAATTATAAGCTAGTAGAGATGAACAAGCAGTTGCAAGATTGTGGGGAAGTCGGGAACAAGTACAGGGATGGGCATCGTGGGGTGCAAACAATTGGCTAATCAAAATGTGGATGACTGGTATATTGGGGGCACGGTCGACGAGGAACTCGAGAATACGACGCAAGAAATGTTCCGAGAATATTCAAACTCGCCTTACACGCTCATCCGCGGCCTATTTGAGCATTTTCAATCACTGCAAATAAATGCGATACTGCCAACCATTGACAAGTTGCGATCAGCCATCCGTAAAGTTAATAATAAGAAACATAAAGATTCTTGATAGGGTAGATCCGAGTAACAGCTGGAATAACTGCGCCTGTTGATCGTTAAGTAAAAGTTTGGGGGATGCGTACGGAGCACGAGGTATAGATTGAGGTCCGACTTAAGTGATCAATGTCAATGTCACAGAAATGCATTTTAAATGTACAAATAGTACAAACTTGCATAGAGGATAAAGATTGGAGATCATGAATTAACGATAATGTGGAGCAAATAGGTGGATTAAATCCGGAACAAAAAGGTAGAGTAGAAGCACTATTTTTTAAATATCAAAATGTTTTCTCAGCTGATAAACCCGGGTGAACAACCGTATATCAACACCGCATTATCCCTAAAAACAAGAAAATTAATGTAAAAAAATCATATCCTGCTCCGCTTAAACATAGACTAGCGGTAGATATCGAAATCAAAAGACTTTTATAATTGAGGATCATTGAGAGGTCGAACAGTCAATTCTGTGACCTCATAAGGGTAGTGACAAAAAGGGATATCTGTTTTTGGATATTGGCAGGTACCCCTGCACGTGGCTTCGAGTCAATTTTCGGCATTTATTCCTAACGGTGTTCTTTACCACTTTTGCATAATTTCGTTTGGCGTAAAAAAAGCTGGCAAGCAGCGGTTTCATACACGCCTTAAATCTCGCGTTAGGTCCGGAGTTTGCAAAGTTCGTTACATGCTACATAGATGATATTCTCATTGCATCACGGTCTTTTAATAAGCACCTTTAACAATCTAGAACGATTATTTAAAAAAATTATGGAACACGAATTTAGCTTGGCTTGAAAAATTGCATTTTTTTCGAGATTCTGTAAAGTTCGTATTGTTCGCAAAATCGGAAATAATGTTTTTGAATTTGCATACACAAATGATAATGGACAAATTAAAGGTATTTATTATTTATTCGATTTTATTCGATTGCACCCACGAAAATATTTCACGAATGATGTAATTAATTCCAAATAGCTGCTTGTCATTAGAACCATTAGCATATCTTATCCTATAAATATTGTATAGTGTATCGGCCGATCTTCGCATTGAACTCATTATATTCGTTACAAACTAATAAATTGTTATTTTTAATATAAAATTTCGTTGTTAATTAAATAATTTGTTTAATATATTACGTGAAGTATCTTACGTTTGTAGACGCTTTCACTGCAGCTTTATTATCCGCAGCACCAGGAAGAGTAATTGAAGCATGTCCATCTGGGATGTGGAATAAGATCAAAGGTTGAACTCGCGAAGAAAACTCACTGACAGGTTCATAGGGAACGTCGCAACGGAAGAAGCCCTTCCGTTGCAGCTGAATTATTTCACCATGCTTCACTCTTCTCAGTTCACTCTCTCCCAACATTTCGATCTCCCTCTGATAAATAAGTTAAATAAAATATTTTCGGAATTATTATAGATATAACAAAGTTATATATCTCTGTTATGGAAAACTTACTCTCGTGTCTTTGGCAACGAAATTCTTGAAATCATCCTCTTTTCCTAAGACTGGTTTGGTTATGATGTGATCGAAGTAAACTGCATAACACGGTATTGCTGTTGCATTAGGCGTTTTGTTTATTATTTCAGCGCTATCTGCTGCAATCCAAGTAAGTTTTAATGTATTTTTATAATCTTTGTTATCTAGATTTAGTGAAGCCTCTACTCCAATGACTTTTCCATTTTCTTTTCGAATTTTTTCTATCATAAGATTTCCCCAGTTAATGAAGGTTGCATTTTGACCTTCTTTTAAAGATTCAGCATCTTCCTCCTCAATCAAAATAGTTGGTCCAACCCTTACTTGTTTTGTTCCAATGGCAGGATCTTTAGGATGATTTGCAACTGTGAGGTAGCTTTCTGTTACTCCTTTCACAGTCACTGGTACTGTATCACCAGTAGTCAACGCTGTGTACCTAAGAACATATAATGAGCGGGTTTTTATTTTGTTATAAAATGTTTTTACTAATTTTGTTTGTCAACATTAAAGAGTTTCGAAAAGATTACTCACCTAATAGCAGTAGGATCAATAACTTTTTTGTTGAAAGCCCAAATTTTGTCCCATTCCATAAAGACAACAGATCGCGAACTACCTTGAGCAATAATAAATTGTTTCAGACCTTCGACGGTCATCCCTCTGCGTAAAATACCTCTTACAGTCGGGAAACGTGGATCATCCCATCCGTCAACTAAACCTTCGCTAACAAACCACGTTAATTTACGTTTCGAAAGTACAGTATTCGTCATATTAAGTCGAGAGTATTCCCAAATGTATGGCCTGTATAAATTAAGAGCTTCCACAAACCAGTAGAACTGGTCATCTCTGTCGTGATATTCAGTTGTTCTCAAAGTGTGAGAAACATTTTCTACTGCATCAACAATTGGACATGCAAAGTCATATGTTGGATAAACTCTGAAAACAAAATTTGAATTTTATGATTAAATAGATATAATACAGTCTCATTTACTTATTTTAGTGTTTAGTGAATATAAATTAATTATGCTTACTTGTATTTAGTTCCAGTACGTGGATGAGGTTCAGGTTTACATCTATATATTGTAGGATCACGCATGCAACCATTTGGTGACTGATAATCAATCTTAGCTCTGACACAGCATTCTTGTCCCCTGGGAGTTCCTTGAACCATTTCTTTCCATAGAGCCAAATTCTTTTCAACAGCTGTATAATTAGTTAATTCATTAAATTAATTTAATGAACTATTTGAATTAAACAAAATTTATTAGAAAAATTACTCACAATTATCTCTGTTTGTCGAAGGTAATTTTTGATCTCTTTGTTCTTTCATTTTTTCTGCTGGAGTATCATCAACAAAAGCTTTTCCTTCTTTCAACAGTTTCTCACAATACTCTAACATTAAATCAAAATAATCAGATGAATGAGTAAATCGATCAGGCTTTATTTGAAGCATTTCAAGATCTTCTAAAATAGCTTTCTCAAATTCAACATTTTCTTTTGCAGGATTTGTGTCATCAAACCTCATAATAAGTTTTCCTTGGAAAGCTTCAGCATAATATTGATTTAAAAGTGCAGCCTTAGCATGACCAATATGTAAATAACCACTAGCTTCAGGAGGGAAACGCACAATAACTTTTCCCATTTCAGCACCAGGTAAATCAATGAATTTGCCTTCTTGTTTTCTTTTTCCAACATCTTTGGCTGCTGCTGTGCTCTTTTTATTATTATTGGCAGATTTTGGATCCTTTGTTCTATTCTTTGAAACTAATGTTGTAACTTTCTTTACTTCTGGCAGGGAAAGCATTTGACCATACCACCTAAATATGTTAGGATAGTTCTCTTTGAGAGAATCCTGAATATCTTCATCTGAATTAATTTTTGAAAATACACAGATATCAGCAATTGTCAAATGTTTTGACACTAGCCATGTCCTAGGCGCCAAAGCACGATCCAAATAAAGCAGTGCATCTTCAATTTTGTTCACCTGATTAAAAGGCCTCTCAGCAAATGTAAGCCAATGATCAACTTCTGTTCTCTCAAAAGGATCTTCACTACCTGAAAACAAATGTTTTTGAAAAATTTTGTTAAATATAAATATATAAATGATTAGTACTACTAGAAAACTAATTTACTAAATATCTTATAGTGACAATATACTCACCATAAAGCTCATCATTTTTTGCTCTTGCCAAATACCGAGCAACATTACTACTTGTTTCTGCCAAAAGCTTTCCATCATTTCCAAAAAATTGAAGCTTAGCTGGATTTTTTCCAAAATCATTGGACCAAACAACTTGCAATTCTGAATTAAGTTTTGAACGAACGATTTCCACAATCAATAGAGCACCTGTGCACAAATAAACATATTAATACAATGGAGCAATTTATATGCAATATTACATCACCTCACCATAACATATTAATCTGACTAATAATTTTATTAAGATAAGATTTTCATATTATCTCGCAGTGTTATTTATAGAAAGAATAGAAAATAAAAAAAACTTTGTCCCGTTTGAAATAACCGGACACCATACAGATGCAGCCGAAAAAGGCTAAAAAATTTGGAAACATACTGCAGTAGTTATCGTACTAAAAACTATTCAAAAAGTAAATAATTACCATATGTGAATGAAAAATACGTACCAACAGGCGGATCTGCCGAATTAACAACTAGTTTGAGAGGCATCTTTGAATAATAACCTCTGGAACACTTTTTACCTCGCTATAATAGGTTAGGAATAAAGCACGGTCCACCAAGATATGGATAGGATGTACCGCATGTACAACCGCGAGCCGGCCGCGGGAGTATTAATATATAGATAGGGAGATGGAGCGCATACACCTAGTGCGTGTTCGAACTGCGCGAACCCGACCAATCACAGCTTGACTCGAGCGGAATCGAATAGAAGAAAAGAGTATTCTGTCCGCTGGAGTCAAGCTGTGATTGGTCGGGTACGCGCAATTTGATACTGTACTGTACTGTGATATTCTAAATGTATATTTAGGGAGCGTAAAGTAAATGTGTATTTATGTACATACTATACATAAGCACTTATATTGATTAGGATGTCCGTTATTTACCAAATTTTTTTTTTTTTTTTTTTAGAAGTCGGTGAAGAAATTGTTTCTTTAGTATAAAAAAAATAAGTTTGCCGCCCGGGAGAGCTATTATTTGATTTCGCGTGCTGCCAGCATATTTATTAACGTTTTTAGCCGGCAAACACAAACGAAAAAACGACATAATATAATAACGATTTTTTCTGTTTTAAACAAAACATAGTTTAGTTAAAACTCCAACATCATTGTATTATATTGGATTAAATAAAAAAAAATTAGTTCAATTTTCTTTTTTTTAAATTATTTGGATTCACCTCTAAATAAAGGGCCATGAAAAACGTGTACAAATTTATGGGGGATCTAGTGTAATTTTTGCGATTTTACGCAGTTTTCGTAGAGCAGCGGGCGTAAAAGTATCACCCACTCGCTGGGCAAAAAGTTTTTTTTCCGTTAATAAAAAAAAGTCACTTTTCGACCTCCTTTTAACCCGGAAAACGTCGAAAATCGTAGATGTATTGCAAAAAAGTATTTTTACGGTTCGATATGATCCAGAAATCCATATTGGTATATTATATACCATTACAAATTTCAATATTTACAAACAAACCGCAGTCAATAAACACATGAATTTAAAATTAATTAATATTTACTTCGTTCAGTATACATTAAGTAATGTTTTCGCTTACCCAAACGATTTTCATATACGTATTATTGCGTCTTCGCATCGAATCATTTTTAAAAGGGAAATCAGCTACTGAATGTACAAATATCTAAGAAAATTATTGTGGTTTAATCATTGGCTTTACCATCGAATTTAATCGAAAAACGAAATTAATTATTCTCATAATACCGAAAAAATGGGCCAGCGGTTGGGTCGGTTACCCGAATCGCGGGAAGCCCTGCAAACGGAGCACCGGCGGGTGATCCACTGGAGTGCAGAAGTGCTCGCGTGGGTGGACGAGAACGTGGAGGGTGAGGACAGCTTTCTCGTCGACTACGACAACGATGCGATCGAAGCCAAGGTGGACACTTGGCTCGAGGAGCAACGATTTAGGATCGAGGCAGCCTGTACTCAAAAGCCTGAGTACTCGACAGATCTGAACAAAAGCTTCATAGAGGTGTCTATATTGCATTATAAATTTAGAGTTGTTTTTTGCATTTCTGTCGTTTTTTATAACTTGCGGTTTTCACGCAGCTCGGTTACAACGTGAAGTACACAATGAGAAAAGGTTACAAGAAAGCTTACCAGACTATGCAACTGTTCGGCGAAACTGTCGATCGGTTAGCTGCGAATCAGAGAAACATACACTGTCAACTCTTGTGTCTCGACATGTATTTACCGAACGAGGAAAGCAAATTTCGCAAGGAACTCATTCGCCTGAGGAAGAAAGTTTTCAAAAACTTGCGAAAAAGCGAGAAAATGGTTTTTCGCGATAAAAGACTCAAAACCGAGTTTGTCAGGGAGGTAATAAAGCTGTGATTTATCATTGTTTTGTATTTCATTTAAAATTTTGATTATAATTTAATTGATTGTAAATATAGGTTTACGACGTTGATATAAAAAACATGAAATTTTTCGCTAAAGGAGTCCAATATCTGATCAGAGATTTTCAAGAGTGTGCTGGTACCATATAAATATTACTAATATTATGAAACATTATTATAGATTATTATAATAGATATTTACAGAATGTAAGTCGCTGTTTGAACCATAAAATTCGTTGATGAATATTACAAAAATAACTATTTTTGTAGAATTTTTATAATAAAGATTATATTGGATAAGTATTATGATACGAACTAGCAAACTGATTTTATAAAATTGACCATTATTATAAATATTTTTTTTTTTATGGAAAAGATGACTTGCACAAATAGCTTCAACATTCTATTGGCAAATATCTACGTGTCTATAACATGAGTCATAATACCTAGTATCAAATTTTTTATGAATGTGAAAAACCTCCTCTATTAGTTTTAAGAAAGTGCTCGCGCCTTAGGTATAGGTAATAAATTATTTCTACATAGACTGTCAAGACATAAATCATTATTATCCATTGCTTTAATACAAATCATTATTAATCTATGTAAGATACTTTTGCAGAATATGAAATACTATGCCGAAAATCGGGCAACAATTTCAATTTACAAAAATAACCATTTTTGTAGAGTTATCGATAATAAAGATAAAGTTTTATGAATTATTACAAATTTGTATTACCTTTTAAAAGAATTCGTTCATCGTTTGACGAAATTTACCAAGTTCAATAAATCTGGCCTATTAAACTTTGTATTTTAAAAACAATTTATTAATAATTTAAAAATAATTACAAAGTCAAGTATTATGAGCATGGCTTTTCTTTGAACGAAAAGCGGCTTTTGTTTTGACGTCCAAAATTACAAAAGTTGTATACATCAGTCTTAACGTTTCCATTATGCAGTGCTGGAGTGACTATTTGTAGTACCACTGATAGCATTAAAAAGTGCGGCACTGTTGCGCTTAAAGTTAGAGATGTGTTCACCCGGCCACACCGGTTCCTTCAAAAGCGAAGATAAATCCTGGCAGAACTTTAAATAGTTTTCGCGTAACGCTTCTTGATATTCGTATTGGTCGCAAGTAATCAATTTACTGTTAATCTGAAGGGCCGTGTAACAAATTTTTACAAATTCTCTGTAACATGACAATTAGTGTGCAATTATTAACGATTTCAATGGTTATTCAAGAAGTAAAAATATTTTTAAATTTTATAACTCTCACCTAAAAACGTCTTTTAATTCTTGCACAAAATCTTCGGGATATTGCGAGGACGCCGATGGATCCAAAAATGCATGTGCATATGCCAATGGCCCAGCATTCACTGTAACGCAAACACTTCCTTGGAGCTTCAGTTGAAGTCTTTTAACATCCACTGCATCACCCGTAAGAGCGACGTCTTGTAATTCCTTTACCCGTTGTCTCATCTCATCTAGAGCTACTTGAATAGGACTTAACTCTATAACTTTTTTGTCAATTACCTTAATACGCTTTGTTACATACGGAAATGCATATTGTGCTATAAAATAAATAAATAATACATTAAATAATATATTTTGTATAAAAACTTTGTATAAATTATTTAAATATTGATGTTCGTACTCGTAAGAATAGTTCGGCGTTTCCACTGATCTTGTGGTTTACCCCTCGACTTTGTTCCATCTTGGGTAAAAGGAGTCTCAAACATAAATCGAGATACATCATGATTTTGCTCAAATTCCATCACTCTTTGTTCAATTTCAACTTCGTCAAAGTACGGTACAACATACGTTATTAGTATGTAAGCTATTTTAGGATCTAATTCAGAAATCTGATCAATCGTTGAGTCCATCATTATTTTTACATTTTCGGTGCCTAATTTTTCACAGTAAAGCCTGTGCAAACGGTCTGAGACCTCGGCGAGCGAAGTTACTTTTGGTTCTTTATATATGTATTCAACACCATGATCTTGTTCAAAATATGCCTTTTTAGCACCCATGAAAAAATAAAAATATTTACGTGTAATTTAAATTATTTATTACAATAAAAACTTCGATTAAATAATCTAAACATAATAATTACCGATCCAAAAAAGGCTACTTTATAAAACCTTCCAAGTAATCTTTTGCCACTTTTGTTTACTTGAACTATTTTATTACACGATTGTGTTAAATGCATGTAGCAGTTAGATAAAGCTTGATAATTTCTTCTCTTTTCATATATAGGTATTATTAAACGATACAAATGTCCAAGTAACTCATAACGTTCAGCTTTATCTAAAATTTCTGCACTTGCCTCTAATTGTTCCAATAAAATTTGTTCTGTGTAATGTATGTCTTGCACTCCAGCATCAAGTTTCAAACCTTTTTCGTCTCTCGATATATTTTTCGATATTTTGTCAAAACCCTCTGCACCCCACTCATTTAGATTATTTAATTTTAAATATTCTGCTATTAAAGCCGAAATATGTAATTGACAACATGCAGCCTAAAATTAAAATTAAAATTAATTATAAATACGTATATATAAACTATTGTTTATAAAAAACGTGTATTATTTTATTAAAAAAAAGATAAATTACTTCGGAATAATTCCCATCTCTAGTATGATGTCGTGCCATAGTTTCTAACCACGTATGCCGTAGCTCTGGAGTACTAGCGTAAGAATTAGCTAGACTATGTTCTAGGTCAAGCAACATTTCCGGATCGTTTTTATGCTCTTTCATCTGTGCGGTAGCCATTAGTACCGTTCTTATTCTTTTATTTAAATCTTGAACTTCTAGAGGGAAACAAGTTCCTTTCATAACTTTGTCAGAACAAGCATAACTATTTATAAGAGACAACGACTCTTGGAATCTTTTATTATTTAAACTAATTACATTTCCCAGCATTTGCGACACCGAAATAATGACCTAATAATAATAATTAATGAAGAGTTAAAATTGTTAAACAAATTTGTATTCTAATATAAAGTAAACATACTTGAAGATGAACTCTAGTTAGGCCTTTCCTGCTTGTAAACTCGAAATTGCTTCGCATAAGTAGATAAAGCAAAGCGCATGATTCTTGACGTATAGTACTAAGTTTACTATTGCAGCATTTTAATAATTCATAACATAGTCGTCCGCATAATGAAGCATTTCCTACAAAAACAAATGTAAAACGTTATGGTACAAAACACTTTAACAATTTTGGTTTTCTAAAAACTAGATTCAAAATCGTAAAATTTTAATAATCTTATACGGATAATAAGCATTGCTAACTGATTTACCTTGAAATAACGTTATAGAAAAATTATTAAGAAAAGCTCTTAAACTAGCAAATACATGGCTGAATAAATTTTCCGACTGGCCTAATTGGAGGAATGTTAAGTAAACATTAACAACTTGTTGTATAATTGAATTATCGCCATTAGATGATAATAACAAATCCTGCAATAGAGTATAATATTAAATTAATCAACAGCATGAACAAAACTGTATAGCCACACAAATAAGCATATGAAAGATCGGAAAAACATCCTAGATATAAACTCGAACGATAATTTTATCGCACTTCCTTTTAGCATCCGCTTAAAACTACACTATCGCAAAAATTATATCACTTTTTTTCTATTTTCGACAAGGCTTTATCTACCTATTTAAAATACAACATTTTTGTAACTTGTGATAAGAAGACTTATTTATTAAAAATTCGTAATACTTTTATAAAATGAATGGTATGTTACATTAAATTTTAAGTAATAACTAAAAAATTATCATGAAAAATAATTAAATAAACATCTTATGTTTCACCTTAAAATGCAAGCAAAATTGTCCCAAGCAATCAAGTACAACAAGTCCAACTTCTACAGCTAACTTAGCTTGAGTGAGGACATAATACGATTTTTCGTCATCATTTTCTAATAAATTTTCTCTAGCAATAGTTGTATTTTGGGGTTGTAAGGTACCAGTGGCAGATGAAGTATTGTTAGCAAAGTCAAGAGGTGTCATCCTAGCGGGTAATGTCATAGACTTTATCGTTTTTGCCTTGCAATGATCTTGACCAACATTTATAGATAATTGTTTTTTGCCAAGATATTTAAAATAATGCAAGCATAATCTACAACATTACAATAAATGCCATTAGAAATTTCAATATTATTCTAGAAAAGCATTATTTATGTTGTGCCAATTTATTTGAAAAGGTACAGAACAGAAAATAGCTTACTCTAGCGTTGACAAGAACTTTTCAATTTCAATTTCATTGCATTGCTGCCACCAAAATACCATTTGTCCATCCTCCATATATTTAACAACGAATAAAAAACAAAGTAATATATCTTGTATTTCTGAAACTTGAAATTTATCACAATTTTGCGAAGTAATTGGTGCACGCGTAATGCTACCCGAACGTGAATGCAGCTTGTGCTCCTTTATTTCTCCGTTACTTTCGATTAGATCGCAATTTTGAATAGTAGTTTCTAAAGAACTATTCAGCTGTGGCGTGTTTGATGTGGTTGACAAATCAGATTCAATACTGGTGCAGGAATAGCCATTGACTATTCCATGACCAGCTATCGCAGCCAAGTATGTCGAATCCCTTATACTTGTAGAACTTCTGAGTGGAGATGACTGCACCTCGATATGTGGCGAACATCTGAATGATTGAATTTATTTTTCAGAAAAAATTTCGAGTTTTGTGTTGATGATCACTGACTACTTAATGTATTACCTGTGCGATAATCTTACGGGTGTACTAGTGCTGTTAATAGTGGCAACTGAAGAATTTTCGTCTTGACGCGAGAGGCAAGTTGAATTACGGATAGAAACGCTAGCCTTATTCGATGTATTTTGATGTATTTCATCTTTGCCACTACTACTTATGGGCAAGAAACGGTCAATATTTTCCAATACGATACCTAACCAGGGTGTATACAGTGCGGCAATCCTACTCATTCGACCCTTTACGATCATGAAATGAGAAAAATTAAAAATATTTTTCGTATGTAAAATATAATGAATTAATATACCTTATCTTGATATCTATCGTCTAGTTCGTGTTTAGCTAATAAATCCCTTAACGAAGAAATCGATGCTTTCCGTATTGACGACATTTCATTCATAGACATCTTTACTTGCTGCAAGACAAGTCCGACAAGAAAATGATACTTGCAAAAATTTTCTGTTAAATAATACTCGTTATTCAATGTATCTGAAATAGAGCGATAATGTGTAGTTGATCTGCATTCATATTATAAAAAATATAGTAAAAAATAGTGAGAATTAAATTTTATATTTATAAAAATGGACATGCAATTAAATATTGTGTTTATAGTGATAAACAAAATCTGTAAAAATGTGTAGATTGAACTATTCGATATTTGATTGTTCTAGGTACTTACACATATTATACATTCAAAATGTTAATGATAATTTTTTGTGTTACAAAAATTATGAAAAACTTAATTTCTACTAAGAAATTTAAAATACCTATATTAAAATATTAAATAAAAATACGTATAGCAACAAGTTTAGCTTTTCTCATGCTATAAAAATGTAAGTGTAATGTGCTGAGAAAAAATAAGTCAACTATTAAAATTATCATCTATACATCAAAATAGCTATCTGATCTCGTAATTAAACTGTTTTTTTACTATTTGTTTTAAGTGCGCTTAAGAGGGTTGTCGTAATATTGTCATTATTTTCGTAAATATTTTTTAGATTTGCATATCAAATATAAATGATACTCACTGGGAGAGCTGGGTCAGGTCTCCGAATCACGAATCCAGCTCAAACTTTGAGATATATTTTTGGATTTAGAAATATGGAGAAAGCTACAATATAAAGAAAGACGCTTGCGCTAATAAATTCAAGTTCTGGATAGCTTTAGCTTTATTGTGAAAAAACTCTTCAAAAAAGCCTCTTCTTGAAGCGGTAACCATTTAATTTTGAAAAGTCTTAAATATCATTTCGAAAAGAGAAAATAGAACTAGAGAAAACAAGCTTTCGTTTAGTTTTTCCGAAATAAAAAAAAATATTGATTCCTTTCCAATTTATTAAAGTTTGAATTTTAGCAATGAAAATGCAGGGTTAATTAAACTCCTAAAATTCGCTATTTGGTGCATTGTTGCTCAACTTCAAACTTTCACAAATTTGGAAGAAACGAATATTTTTTAATTCTATAAAAAGCAAATGGAAGCTTGTTTCCTCTAGTTTTATTTTCACTTTTTGAAATAATATTTATGACTTACCAAGATTAAAAGGTTACCGTTTCATGAACGGTCTTCTTTCAAGTTTATTTTTAAAAAACCATATCCCAAAGTTTGAGCTGTATCCATGAACTGGAGGCCTGACTTTCTCCTAGTTAGGTAGTATACTAATAAAATTAAGATTTGAAGCAAACGGTAGTCATAGGAGAAAAATGTTTTATATATTTTTCTACCAATTTGAAAATCATATAATGCTATTAAAACGATTCTTAATAAATAAACGCCGTTTTCATAAACTATTTATATTTATTTTGATTGTTTAATAAGTATAACCCATAAATAAATCCAAATTTCCATCGTCTTTCTCTTATGCAATGTTCGTAATAAATTTCATTCTAATAAATTTATAACTATCCAACATCATAAACAAATAATATTAGCAAAGAAATTGTTATATCACACAATAGTACGATTCACCCTTATTTGAAAAAATAAAATTGTCACTCAATAGTCAAACAAGAGTTGTGACATACCGACATTTTCTGGTTCATCGTTATTTTCTTCTTGAAAGCGAAAAAATATAATAGTAATATATCATACGTTTAATTATACAATATTTAATTAAATTATTTTTATATACCTTTTGATGTAATCCAAGTTTGTGTTAGTGGTAAATTAAACGATATATAGTGTTCATGAGAACAGATTATTTGCAGAAAATTCAATTTGAAATCATATAAAGTACGAGAACCTCCAAGTGCTAATTTATCAATATATAAATTAATCAATTTAAATACGAAACCTCGGTCCATAAACGAGAGACAGCGCTGTAACAGATAATACGCAAATAAGTACATACAGTTTATCAAAATATTCTTGAAAGAGGTATTTTACCTTTAATAATTCAGCAAAGCTTTTATTGAGAATACTGATTTCCACAGGCGTTTCTTTGTGTCTATTTACTATATAAGGTAAAATAACTTGAACCAATAATTCTATTTGCTCTTGGTATTCTTTCGAAAATCTTTCATAACGGTGCATCTGAAATGAGTACTCTATGAATAATCCATTTCTTTTAAATATTTTTACTTGGGCCGGAAATAATAGTTTTACCTTAATTCTTCCACTCGCTAATAGATATTGAGCCATACTTTTAATAATGACGTCGAAAAATATACCAGAGTGACGCATGAATTTATTTACAAATGAAGTATCCACGCTGTTTGATATAAGTAATGAAGGCAAGTACTTAGCAAGTTGTTCGTGAACTGTTGACACGTTTTTGTCCGTATTCATTGGCGAGACAAATATAAACTAAAAGAATAATATTTAATAAAAAAAAACTGTACTTAACATATCAAATATAATTTATAAATTTTTGTATGTACCTTAATATATGCTAATATAATTTCATGACGACCAGCTTCATGTATTAAATTGACAATGTGAATTATTAGTCTAACAATACAATGACCCACTTCATCACTTATATTGCATGTTAACAGCACAAATAGTTGATTGAGAATAGTTGGTAAAAATTTTATGGCAGCTACTAATTGAATATCATGTGCAGCATTTAATATTTTACAAGTTTCCGAATCGGATGGCAATGCGTGTGATTTCGGATCTAATATTTTTTCAGCATGCGCAAATAAATTATGTAAGTGGATGTCTTTAGTAAAAACTGCTGAATACATTTGAACGGAAACTGAAAATATCGGCTTTTGAGAATCAATCCACAGTATTTCAGGTCCAGCATTCTAGAAATAGATAATGGTTCGTGTATTTCCGATAACAAAATTTAACTTTTTTATGTCACGGATTGATAGGAATTAAAACACTTACACCTCGTCCAAGACCAAGAGGTTGAACTGATAAATATCCATCCGGCAAATGCGTAGCTACGGGCAAAACTTTCACGTTTTCTTGTAAAAGAGCCAGTCTGAAAAATTTAACATTTTTTTACATTATTGGTCGTTTTACATTTATGTATTGTTATTATCTTTTCGTATTATCGATTATTTTACATACCGGCCCTTATCTAATAATGGCAACCAAGCGTACCCAAGACAATTTTCAATTCCGTTTTCTTTTTTTTTATTTAAATTACAACTTATGTGATAAAATGAGAAAAGTAGATGATGTTTGGCATGAAGATTAATGGGCAATCTGATTTTTATTTCCTCATACCAAGATGGAGTTGCAGTGTGATGTAAAATAGGACAAGAAATCCTCCCGACTAGAGGAGTATTTCCCGGCCGACCATAAATACACTAAAAAATAATAGATTACGAATTATTGTTCGATTAACTTTTAACTAAATAGATTCATTTAACTATTTACTCTTAAGGGTTCTGTTTTTTCGTTGTCATTATCTCTCATTTCTACAATACACGCAATATTTCTTGCTCTACTAAACACTTTTTGCGTATCAAATAAAAGATTTTGTGGGTATACATAAAGATGATTTATGTATGTTGTATATGGATGAACATCTTTTTCAGTTGAAGTTTGAAATTCGGTAATTTCTAAAGTTACCTCAGATTTTGGTGGCATAGGGAATGGCTTCAACGGTCCCATAGACGTGGTTAAACAATCTACAATGATAATAATAAGTCAATGTATGTTTAATTATTAAAACATTGAAACTTAATTATTAAGCTTTCGAGATAATTACTTTCAGGTAGTTCTGTAATAGCATCAATTTTAATTTTTATCCAACCAGGTATGACTGTTAATTTATTTAACTTTTCAGGCCTAAGAAAAAAACAGTTGGTATTAAAACGAAAATGTTTATAGAAAATCAAATAATTGAAATAATAAATAAAGAAAACAAAAACAAACATACTTTCTATACTCTAAGAGTAGTTTCAATAATTCTTCATCCTTTATTTTATTGGGTTCCTGTCTATAAATGGCAGGAAAATCGGACGAAGTATCTAATTCATTACTGTATAATCTAAACAAGGGTTTTGCAGCCCAAGCAAATGGCATTCTATAGTTCCCTACTCTGTAAAATATTAAATTTTTTTACAATTAAAAACAGTTTAAAATAAACGTTATAAGTACACTAAAACACATGCCATACAAGATGATATAGATACCTTTGAAAATACGCTTGAACTTGTTTATGCACTTTCATACCCAAACGTGGATCTTTCCCTGCTCGTACATATGGTTCGCATGCTTGGTATATGTTTCCTTGTAATATTTTATCAATTTTTAGTACTAAAAATATGTCAGGATGAGGATTTGTTATATTAAATATCGCTTGTTTTGCTTTTAGCCAATAAACTGGAATATCCTTTAAATCACTTGGTATTTCAAAAATGTTTTCTAATGCAAATTCTGTGCAATCTTCACTCTTAATCATATTTTGTACTGCTTCATGGTTGATATTAAAATAAAAATTTTCACTTATTTTTTTATTATTCCTGGCATCATATACACTTAAAGTTGTAAAATAGGGCTCTACTTGGCACAAGGATTCTTCTTTATCTATTGGAGCTTGCAATCTAAATCTGATATTTTCACAACTTACAAAAACTCTTTGGTTAAATTGTTCTTTATATGGCTCAATATTACTTTCATTACATATTTTGTTACTATTGACATTTTGCTGTGACATTTGAAAAAGATATCTTCTATTTTTTCTTCTAGCTAATGAAATACTGATATCTGTCTCTTGAGAATACTTAATTAATTGTGGATTCATACTTTGTTCCAAGCCTTTCAATGTTCCATAAACCTAATTAAAAAACATTTATATTAATAAAGAGTAAAATACAATAATTTTTTCAAACAACATGATTTTTAGACTATGCTTACTTGATTTGATGGAGGTGGTAAATTGTTACTTGTTTTGTCTAACCAAGCTGCATGTTTTTCTTCTTGTTGTTTATAGTGTTGAAGAACAGTGTTTAACTTTAATATCCAATCTTGTAAGTCACTTTCATTATCAGCAGCTAATGTGTATGATTTGTGTGGTCCATTCATTTTCAATTCAAAACAGTATTTTCCTCTTTTTGGATTGCGAATGATTTCTGTACAAAAATCCAAATTAGCAATTTTAGCATCCCCTTTCTTCTCATCTTTGAAAAACTCTAATATGTAAGTGCCATCCAGTTGCTGTCTTAAATGACAAAAACGCCTTTTAAATGACTTTGAACCAATATTATAAAATACATTACGATCACTAACTCCTATTTCTGGTCCTTTCATTAAATAACCTTCTTTTGTAATACCATCGCTTTTTATTGTTCCCTGAAAGATAATTATAACATAGTTGTTATATTATTTGCTTATCTGCAATATAATTACTATAAACGTATATTATAATCTAAATTATACTGAAATCATATCTCTGTTTATAAAAAAAAGTAGTCTAATAAAATAAAATTTGCATGGATATAAACAAATTTTACTCTAATTGAACTTACTTCTCCGATTTGATCAATATCAACATCAATTTCGTAAATTTCATCCTTTATATCGTCAATACTTTTTCTTTCATTATGAATGCTATTGGTTACAAAAATATAGATAGACATGCAACAAAAAATGGTCAATTAATTATGATTATAACTAACATTTTATATTCCAATATGTAAAGTTTAATTTGATAATAGTAAACACACCGAGGAAGGTCAAGGTATGATCCACTATAAGCAGAATACTTAAAATGTATCAAATTCCAATCAGTAAAATAGCTCTTCATACACTCTTTTGTCAATAAATTTGCTTCATCCTGAGTTACATTTGGTAAAACTGAAACAACTGTGCGATACTGTCTAGGTAAAACCACTTGCTGAAAATAAATTAATTGAATTTTATTTTTTGTAATTATAAAGTTTTCCTATAATAAATACTTATTTTAAAGTTAGACCTAAGAACCTGATTTGTAACTTGATTATTGAAAATCATTTGATACTAAATATAAAATCTTACAAACTTACAGAAACATCATCTGAGGGATACAGTAGTAACTCTCGGTGGCTATCATTGTGAAGAAGAGTCTTATTTTTCTGTATGAAATTTTCAAAATCAATAGGATCAACCAGGTTTAGCTTGTTCTGAAAAGGAATAAACTTTAATTATTACAAACTTAAATAATAGGAAATTATTTAATTTCCATTTACAGTTATGTATAGCAGTTAACATAAATTGATTCAAATAAAAAAATTAAATAAGATTACCTGGATAGTACTCTCTCGAACAACCTGTGAAACTGTTTCTCGAAGTTGTGCAGCCATTCCAGGCTTCCCCAGGGCTCGTGTGAACTTTCTTTCACTCATTATATTTATAAAAAATTGTGCAATATTATTTTCTTATATTCATCAACTCGGTTTTCCATACATTTTGCAGCGCAAACGTAATTGTTGATGGATAGCCTCAACAATAAATAAGCTGTATTATTGAGATTCGGAAAATAAGCTCTTGCTGCATTTTAGGCTACATCAAAGCTGCAGTACTATAGAAGTATGATAATAAAAAAGGAAATATTATCGTAAAATATTTCTTAGTTGAATTTTAAGCGTTGACATTAATCGTTTAGTGACAGTAAAACTTATTAAAAAATAAGCAAAGCATTTTCTTTAATACTACTATAATTGATTAGAGATTGGTTAATCTAGCGATTGAATGAACCAATCATAGTGCCGAGACAATCGAAATGGATAATTCAAGCAACACAACTTACGTTGCGGCGGTAATTTTGTATTTTATAACTTACATTTCATATTCTTTCAAACGAATTATTTATAAAAGTAGTATGTTTTAATTAAAATATTATTACATTGTACTCCATTAAAAAATTTAGTTTTTTAGTATGTAAGTATGAAAATTTGTATTTTGACCTAAAACGATTTGAACAATGCGATTTTAAGAAAAAGATATTAATGTTTTTTTTTGCATCTTGAGAAAACTCATCATTATTATTAATTAATAACAGTGATTGTGCATAATATTTTCTATCATTTATAATCCTTGTGTTACAGTTTTCAGTTTCATGGATATGTCTCGATACATATACACTATACCTACATCTTGTTATTATTATTACTATACTATATGATGGTACCGGCGCTTCTTGTGCTCAAGGTCAGGCAAAGTAACCGTTTCTAAAAATGTAAGGAAAATTTCAAATAATAAGGACTTGTATTATCTCAATTCTACTGCAGATCTAAGGTAATTTATTTTCATGTATTAAATATACGTTAAAGAAAGCTTAGATCACTTATTGTAAATTTATTGTAATTAAATTCGTAATATTTTTAGGTTAACTACATTAGATAATAAAATATAAACAATGTATTAGCTGCTTTTGTTTTGACCAAGATTTTCTTATAACTTACAAATATTACTTATAACTTTTGATATTTTTTCTATCTACAATATACAAGAACAAACTTGAAAATGCCGGACATTAAAGTTACTCCTCTGGGAGCTGGTCAAGATGTAGGCAGAAGCTGCATCCTTGTATCAATGGGTGGTAAAAATATTATGTTCGATTGTGGCATGCATATGGGCTTCAATGATGAAAGAAGATTTCCAGATTTCTCTTACATAGTACCAGAAGGGCCAGCAACCAATTACATCGATGCTGTAATTATTTCTCATTTTCATTTGGATCACTGTGGAGCACTTCCATATTTTACTGAAATGGTATATAATGATACTTACTTTTCAACTTCGAAATAGTTTATTTTATTATTTTTCCATTGTCATGACATTTATTGTTCTTATATAGGTGGGATACAGTGGACCGATTTATATGACTCACCCTACAAAAGCTATTGCACCTATTCTTCTAGAGGATATGAGAAAGGTTGCTGTGGAGCGTAAAGGAGAAAGTAATTTCTTCACTTCTCAAATGATAAAGGATTGTATGAAAAAAGTTATAGCTGTAACTCTCCATCAATCTGTAATGGTTGATACTGAATTAGAAATAAAAGCGTATTATGCTGGACATGTACTTGGTGCTTCAATGTTTTGGGTGCGAGTTGGTTCACAATCAATTGTATATACAGGTGATTATAACATGACTCCAGATCGGCATTTGGGAGCAGCATGGATAGATAAATGTAGACCTGATCTTCTGATTTCTGAATCTACATATGCTACTACAATAAGAGACTCTAAAAGATGTCGAGAAAGAGACTTCTTGAAAAAGGTTCATGAATGCGTTGATAGAGGTGGTAAAGTACTGATTCCAGTATTTGCACTTGGAAGAGCTCAAGAACTGTGTATATTACTAGAGACATATTGGGAGAGAATGAATTTGAAAGCACCGGTTTATTTTGCTCTTGGTTTAACAGAGAAGGCTAATAATTACTACAAAATGTTTATTACATGGACAAACCAAAAAATCAAGAAAACCTTTGTACAAAGAAATATGTTTGATTTCAAGCATATTAAGCCATTTGACAAATCGTATATTGATAATCCTGGTGCTATGGTAGTTTTTGCTACACCTGGAATGTTGCATGCTGGGTTATCTCTACAAATTTTCAAAAAATGGGCACCAAACGAAGTTAATATGGTCATTATGCCCGGTTTTTGTGTACAAGGAACTATTGGACACAAAGTTTTGAATGGTGCTAAAAGAATAGAATTTGAAAATCGCCAAATCGTCGAAGTTAAAATGGCTGTTGAATATTTGTCTTTTTCTGCCCATGCTGATGCAAAAGGTATTATGCAGTTGATACAATACTGTGAACCAAAAAACGTAATGCTGGTTCATGGAGAGTTTGCTAAAATGGAGTATCTTAAACATAAGATAAAGCAAGAGTTTGGAATCAATTGCTACAATCCAGCAAATGGAGAAACCTGCGTTATTACTACGACTGCAAAAGTACCTGTAGATGCTTCATTAGCTCTTTTAAAATCGGAAGCCAAAAGATATTCTGCTTTACCACCGGATCCAAAAAGACGTAGGTTATTGCACAGTGTATTGATGGTCCGCGAAGATGGGATTTGCCTGGTCGATGGCGAGGAGGTGATGCTTTACATTTATTTTCTTACAGCATATTTATCATTCCGGTACAATTTGAATACTGATAGAATTATTTACTTTTTATAGGTTGTTAAAGCTGCTGGAATATCAAAACATGTTGTAAGGTTCACTTCTACTCTTCAAGTAAGGGATCCTGGACCTACACAATCTACAGTTCGAAAATTATTGCAACCACTGCAAGAGAGACTATCAAGTTGGACAGTTGAATTAATTGATGGTTCTATATCAGTGGAATCCGTTTTGGTGAAAGTTGAAGGTGATGAAGATGAGCAGAAAAGTGTCTATATTTCGTGGACCAATCAAGACGAGGATTTAGGAAGTTATATTTTAGGTTTTCTACAAACGCTGCTTAATTAAAATTAATGTAAAACGAAAACGATAAACGATAAATTTTGTAAAAAAAAATATTATTTTTAAAAGTTTTTATACCATAAAAAATATAATTTTTGTAAATATTAGGTGTATGTAAAATGAAATGTTGAATATCAATAAGTAATAAATTGTTTATTTTCTAATTCAAATAGTTAATTACTTTTATATAATTACTAGTTTTCTTTTCATTTACTATTTTGAATCTTATAATAAATTTAAAAATTGATTAAAAGATTCTTCCATAACCTGATATATCATTATAGATTATAAATGCTAATTTAAATAAAAAATGGTGATGAAAAAGTAAAAAAAACTTTGTTAAGTTTACTTAGTAATTATTGGAATCAACTCTTTTTTATAGTAAGTGACAAAACGTGTTTGCAGTGTGAATAAGTATAAAAACCATAATTACAATATTTAAAAAATAACAAGGATTTTTATGTGTTAATAATTCTTGCTATTAAATCAGCATAGTCATAAATGGTCGGATGCATGGAATCTTTCTTTTAACCGAACAGAAGATTTGAAAAATTGAAAACTTGTCTGTGTAAATCCATAATACAATTTCAAGGCATTTCCTTTTGAAATCTGTATAATTGAGTAGTCGGATAATTAATAAGTAATTCTTTTTATTTTGTTAAAAAGGCTACTAAAATTTTTCTTATATTTCAAGAAGATAACAAATCTTCTCGTTATTTTTATTTATTATTGCACATGCTTCATTTAATTTTTTTCTTTGTTTCGCATATAAATTGATTTTACTGCCTGAGACAGATCTCGTTTGCGGATTTATATATGATACAATTTTTAATATTTTCGTATTTAAATTTAATTAAAATCACCTATATCACGAACACTCGATTGCTCGTTAAAAAAATCACCGTTTCGCTCACTTCATATTTAATCCTCAATAAGGACCTTTTTATCGTGGTGCATTTCGTTGAAATTGATTGCAAATTATCAAGATATATATATATAATGTATATATAAGCTATACTCTTTAGACCGTTTGATTTCTATATAACAAAAAAATAATCTCTTCTCGAAAAATGCATACTGCCCTTTAACACGTAACATATTCAGTTTACATTTCGTATGAATAGTCATTTACATCTATTAATGTAACCATTACACACACCATTTTCAATATTTCTCCAAACTTTACTAACTACGTGTTTAATTGTTTATATTTCATCCACATAATAAAATATGATATTTTGTATAATAAACATTATCCGTAGTATTTCAATCATTATATTAGTCTTCTCAGTAGCAAAGTCTCTGCTGCTTGTGTTATCAGCATGACCACGCATGCATTTGACACATTTATCTTCGTCTCTCCTTGCAAAGCGTTTTTCTTCGGACATGATTAACGCAATACGTTTCTTGAAGTTATTTTTTTCCGGAACCACCCTGAAATACATCAGAAATTTAGCTAGAGTACTCGATATTTTAATACACGTCGCACATAAAGTTATCTTCTGTCAATAATTGAGGTCAATTTGATCTGTATAATTATCTTAAAGCAAGTCATTTTCTTAAAGAATTTCGTTACCTCTTTTAGAAATATATAATTGCATTCCATGTATGGGAACGTACGTAGTGCTTACACAATTTTGATAACAAATTTCTCTTTGATTGAGAACAATTTTTTTTTTTTTTTAACTCAGGTACAAAATGAGGCCTTTTTTACGTATGAAAGTTGGGGAAGAAATTTCGCATTTCGAACGTATTTTATGAAAAAGGTAAGAAATATCTATTTCTACCCTAAAACAGATGAGAAATGAATACTTCCCTTTAGGGGGGTATAGTTAATCGCGTATACATTTCAAATTCTTTCGATTTCCAACTGCGTTCTGTACGACTCGAGATTCCCAATTCTATCTCCGACACGCACACTCGTAAAAAGGGCCCTGTACTACTTCGTTAAAAAAATATTAATTATTCTATTAATTACTTTGTCTTGGTAAATTACTCATATGTTTAGAAATTTAAAAAAGAATAAATGTGCACTTATGCTACAATGTGCAGGATTTTTATTTGTCATTCACTTGTAACGAAGTAATTACATCGTGGCTAAGAAAATTTTGTGAATTAAAAAAAAAGTAATAAAGTCTCATATACAAAAAATCACGGCGAAAAATTTTTTATAAAATTTAGAAGAATAAGTACATTGTGCAACTAGGAAGGGAAGTTGATTGAGCACTTGGACGCCATTGGCACCAGTGCTCAATATTATAATCCAGTCTGAAAAAGTCAATTGCTCCCTTGTTACATAGTACTTTTTTTGCCTAGCGGGCCGAAAGTACCACTTTCGCTCCCAGCGCCCGATCGCAAAAGTGTATTCACGGCTTCGCCAGACAAAAAATCGTATACGCACCACGCGAGAAAATAAAGAATGCCTCAGATCGAATGTTTGTGACGACAATCTATATGCGATCTGGACCAGTCTTTACTTATACTCCCTAGGTGCGTAATATACTATTTTCAATGAGTGCATGCAGGAATAGAATCCCATCGTAGTGGGAGAAAGAGAATTTAGTCACCCATTATGACCAAATTTTTGCCACCATCGCCTTCGGCTCAGGTAGCAATTTACACGTGCTCTGGATTGGCCAACTCTTGACCTCTCTAGTTGCGTATAATATACTATTTCACAAAAACGGGCCGAAAGTATCACATTCGCTCCCTGCTTAAAATCGCAAATGTGATATTTTCGGACCATTGTTGCGAAATAGTATAAGTATTACACAACTAGGGAGGTCAAGTGTTTGCCAGTCCAGAGCAGGTCTAAGTTGCCATCTGAGCCGAAGAGGAGGGTGGTGAGGTGAGGTGGGCCTCTTGATTTTGAGTCGGGAGCTAATATGGCACTTTCGGCCAGGGAGAAAAAATAAAGAATGTCCTATAGACGCATGTAAATTGTCATCCGAGCCGAAGGCGATCCGAATTCCGAGACATTCTTTATTTGCTCCCATGGTGCGTAAATATACGATTTTTTAGCCTGAGCGGCCGAAAGTCCAACCTTCGTGATCGGGCGCCGAGATCAATGTGGTACTTTCAGCCAGCTAGACAAAAAATAATTATATTCGTGGGACTTTCTGATTACAAAAATAATAATTGATAATAATAAGTAAATCTAATGAAACTTTGACGTAATAAATAGATTGTTATTTTTTCCATGTACCCCCGAAAGGACTTCGGAGATCCGTTAAAACGCTGAACGTGAAATTATACAACTACTGTGTTGTTCCGTATTATATTTTACAAACAAATGTCAAATGACCTGCTTTAAGTTTTTTTTATATAAAATGTAAACCTTTTTAAAGTATCGTTAGATTAAAAATTAAAATCATTAAAACTATTATTTAAATTTTAAGATGCATATAATATAAAAAATTTCCATAACCAAACACAGAAACATATAATATGAAAAAAAGTTAAATAAATATTTTTATGACATATTATCTCAATTAAAGTCATAAATAAGGGTAAACTACCGAAATCAGTATAGACTCCTACATATGGTATTATTTAACTTTTTTTCTTGAAAAATTGATGAAACAGTAAACCTGAAAGGACAATAGACTACACATAATTATACACATACAGTAATTTGTTTGTAAAAGCAAGTAAGCAACAAAGTAATTAGATGCATTAATAACAGCTGAGTAAGATGCCTCAAACATAATATGAAAACCGTTTCTTTGTTATGATATGGTGTTTTTATCCAGATTGTGTAGATTTGTAAATGTTAAATGTTAATGAAAAATGAATGAAAGTCTGAAAGCAAAAATTGTCAAAAAAATATTTCGTGTTAGAAGCGCTAAGGTAGAATAATTTCTTAGTACATTACTTTTCCACAATTTGTTTCAAATATGTAATGCACAGGAATTTTTTAAATTTCAAATAAAATCGTGATGATGTTATATTGCCGTGAATTTTTCTAATTATATTAACGCACAGAAATTAATATTATTAACAAGTTATAACAGTTATAATAATATTAAAGTAGTTGTAATAATTTTAAATTAGAAGACTAAAAGACTTAAATTTATTTTAATTGTAATGTTTAATTAACATTACAATTTTCAAAATGACTTAAAATGTTGTACTTTCTATACAAACCAAAATATATTTTTATATTGCATGAACTCGTCACAAAGTATGCTTACTAAGTTTGCTTGATCCCTTTACCCCAGTGTTTGTGCCACTAAAAATAAAAATTATAACTGTGCTAATTAAATCTATTAAATAATAGTTACAGTCTATAAAGTTAAATTTTCTTTTTCAATTTTATTTACACTTGAACCATTTCTAGTGTTATTTGCTTTGGCTGCCCTATGCCTATTTTGCTTTCTACGATTGCTGATTTTTCCGTTTAAAACGATCAAAAAGCAAATACCTTGATCACTAATATACCTTTTAATTATAGTTCACCATCAGTGACACAAGGTGGTGTTTGTACACAAAAAAATAAATAAATAAAAAGCCACTCTCGACTTTTGTAATACATTTTTACATTTGTATGATATGATGTTTAGGTTTTATTAAGTTTATATGTTTTAATAAGACATTACAATAGAAAAAAGGTGATTTGCAAAACAAATGTTAATTCAATGATTCTTTTATCATCAAATGGAAAATATTATCAGGATTAATACAGGTGCTGGTGCACAAAACAACAAAAAACACAATATAATAAAAATATAGATGTTAGTGTAACAATCACAATCACGACAGTTTAAACTAACATTTTTAGTTTACTTAAAGGAATAATTGTATAATTATCTATACAATAAAACAGAATGAAATATTACATCTCATCAATTAATATTGTAACAAATATAATTTCTTTTCCAATATGCAAAATATATATTAAACTTATCTGTACCAAATTTAGTTTGATAGTTAACCAAATTCTGAGAGTGGCTTAAAAACCTTAAAAAACCCAAAATAAACCCATTATTAAAAAAAAAATAAATTTGATGAGGTATGAATTGGTAAAATGACCATTGTCGGTGGGATATATTATGATGAAAAATATTACAAATGAATGGATTTCCAATGAGTGGCCGTTAATGGACGTTGCGTAAAACGGAACATCGTTGAAAGGGTGACAAAATGTACAAAAAATGACCACTAGTTGCCTAGCATTGAACCTTCCAATAATAAAGGCAAAAACTAACGTATTGATGGAACACATTTTTTTTTTTTGCGTACCTGCGAATCTGCGCCTCTTTGCGACGGGTTTCTTAGTGGACTGTCAGAACAACCAAAACACAATAAACACATTATTGCTAAAACATGTTAGACTAGACACAATGGTTCTATATTTATAACGATAGCACTGCTGAACATGTTCATTTCTTTTCGCCTTTTAGCGAACGTAGTTCATACTTTTTTAGATTGAAATTTAGAAATGACTAAAAAGTAGTTGTAATCGTTAAGTACTTTGTTAATTTATAACAAAGGCACATTAACTAAACCTTATCTATTCCACCACCAAACCAAAAATATTTTGTGTAGGCCTTTTACACGAGAATCAAGCTTTTTCAGTAGAACCATTACACCATCACTCCTTTATACATTGCTCAAAAACAGAACAAACACTGGGAAAAGGGTTTGACGTAGAATTTACTGTTAAAAATTATTTCTTCCTATGAAATTCCTATACTATTGAAGAGAAATTAAGTTATTACATTAATAAAAAAAAAATCAGTATCACTATGTGTAAAAATAAAGTTTACTTTAATAAATTATAAAAGAAAAATAACTCAATTTAAACATTATATTATGCAGATGTAATTTAAACATAAATATTTAGTCATGACAACTAGAAATAATTCTACGTCGAAGAACGGAAACATGAATTTCCAATAAATTACTTACAGTAAAACAGTCGTTCATTCTAATTAAAAGGACATTTTTACGAAATATACAAGAATCAAAGAACTATATTATACTTTTTCGAACGAATTATAGTGCAGAAACAAATACTAATCATTCAAACGACTTTCACGATTTTTCGAATTCTTTCCAAAGATTACCTTCCGTTTTTTCTTGTGCTTTTTATGCTGCTGGCCGTTCAAAGGGGTACAGCTATTTTGTATAACGTTATCTGTCGTGTGACAGGTATTGGAAGCAATTTTTGAGATAAGGGAGCTGTCGTCAGTATCTTGTCGAGATTCAACCGAATTTTCAGGCTCAGTTAAGGAACAGTTTTCAAGCTCTGTGTTCTTGAGGAGGGTTTGGTCTAAGGCAGCTATCAGACAATGTGCTCCTAATATTGGCTGCATTATTGATGTATGGATTATTAAATATCTACATTTGAATTATCAACATAAATTTTCAGAGATTGCGGTAAATCACTTTTAAAATGTTTGAAATAAAATTCATACATTTTATGGATTCCGCTACTAGTATTTAAAAAATTTTAATTTTTAGTCATAAAATGTATAAGATTATAGGTTTTTCATATTTAGAAAGATTAGTTTGAAGCAATTTTGTTATGAAGCTCATTACAGAAATTTCATTATTACAGATATTGATACTATAAGAATAATGCATATAGTATCTTCATGGAAGATAGCAGTGCCGTTCGTTTGTTAACTGTTATATATAGTTAAAGTATTTTTAAACACCTGTAAATTTATGTATGAAATCGCTATGTTTAATCATGCTATTAAATTTCAGATGATTTGTTTAGAAAAGCAACTGTTTGTAAAACAGTTTTGAGAGCAATAATACTGTTAGCTCGTTATACTGACCTCGGATTTTATGGAATCAGTGGTAGGAGGACCATTTAACGTTGATTGATTTGAACTACTGCTGCCACCACATATTTCACTCTAAAATGATAACGGCAATTTTTCGTTATAGTCAGATTAAAAACAAAATATTTAGCGATTATAAATACCTTAAGTTGGGACATCTCCTGTTGAAGCTGTGAAACAATTTTTTTTTCTTGAACCAAGCTGGATTCACTCGCGCCAACTCGTAAACGCAATTGCGCTATTTCTTCGTCTAATGCCACTCTCTTTGTACTTTCACTGTGTAACTTCTGTGATAATTGTGTTTTTTCCTAAATAAATACAAACAATTATTAAAGTTTTCTTCTTAACTTTTACAAATAACTTTACACAAACCTGTTGTAGTTGTTCTAAAAGTGCAAGGTCCTGACTTTTATTTTGAGAATGTGATTTTTGTGATTCTGATTTACCTCCTTTAAAAGACTCAGCCTCTGATAACCTCGATTCAAGGTCTGATATTTTTTGCTGCAGCTATTAAATTTTATTTCATTAATAATTTAGGCGACTATGGTCATTAAATAAAAGTATTTTAAAATAAATTGATTACTTTTTACATATATAATTAAGTAGGAGTACTCGTAAAATTACTTATAAAAAAAATTATATAAATTACCTCGTTATTAGATGAATTTTTGCTGTGCAAGTCACAAATTTCTACCCTAAGATTAGAAACTTCATTTTCTTTTTGTCGAAGTTGTGCCTGCCACCTCTTTTCTTCGGATTCGATATGACTCTGAAGTTTATTTAGCATTCCTTCCTAAAACGGTGGACATTTAAATAAATTATTTTATTCAGACTAAATTTAAAAAGAGTAAAAGTTCAATTTTCATAATCATAATATTTTTATATTACCAGAGCAATTATGAAAAAAACTTTTACACTTTTTTAAGAATATAGTTTTAATTTCATCAATAAATACCGTATCGTTTATAATTTGTTTATAATGATTAACCATGGCTAGTAAATTTTTATTAGTTTTTTCAAGTTCTAATCTGATATCTTCAGATTGAGAATCATTCTTTGTTTTATAGAGAGCTATGTTAATTTGTTCTTCAAATACTTTCATCCATTGATCATATGATTTCTCAGATATTTTAATCTCTGGGAATATCCTTTGAAGTAAAGCTTTAGTTGCTTCTTGTTCTTGCAGTTTAAGTTTGTGCACATCGTCCTGGAATAATTAAAAAATAAGATAGATTTAAGAATTAATTTTTGTATTAAAGAAAAGGGGTTGTATATGGTATCTGTATCACACGAAAACAAAAAAAATTAATTACATATTACCACTGTAGTAATGACAACAGTCTTACAATTCGTATATACACTAAATGGACTTACGTTAGGTCCGGTATTGTTTTTAATACGGCTCTCAGCTGAATTAAGAGCTTCCATCACTTTCCAATTTTTTCTTCGCAAATCCTGTAGTTAGGAAAAGAATAATCAGAAAAAAATCTGATGACTTGATGAGCGTTAAAGAATCTCAGATTTTATTAAAATATTAATATGATCCAAAGTATAGTATTAGAAATATATTTTTATTCTATGTCATATTTTCTGGTTTGTTGAAGTCAGATGAAAAAATGAAGTAAAGTGATGGAAGCATGTAGAAAGTTTGTTACTGAAACAATGTTAAAGTTATGTAGAATAATTCTATCACATACGTTATTTTTTGATCTTTGTTGCTCCAAGTCATCTTTTAATCTTGAGGAAATACTATGTTGATCATTAACTGCACTTTTTAAAGATTCAACTGTAGAGTGAAGCTGATCTAGTTCTTTTTCTTTCTGCGTTAATTCCGTCCTTAATTTACTAAGTTGATCCTCTTTTTGAGATAATCTATATATTTTCACAACAGAGAAATCAATAAGATACAGTTCTATTATGACAAAAAAATCAAGTTTCTTTTTTTTTTAAGTAAACTTACAGGTTTGTATTTTCAACAAGTTGAATACTATTTCTTTGAGATTTTTCTTCAATGCCATTTTCTCGACCTTCTACAACTGGACGTTCAGTATAACCTGACAGTTGGGATGATAATGACTCATTCTTCTCACGCAATTGTTTTATTTCTTTTTGCAACTCTATTATAATACTCGACTGAAAAATATAATTTTTGTTATAAAACAATGTATCCCACTCATATCATGGCAAATGATGTTCAGATATTCTAATGACTTTCATTGTAAACGTATAAATAATATTGAGAGTTATGCTTACTTGTTCAGAAAGCCTATTATTCTCCTCTTGCAATCTTATTATTTGTAGTTGTAGTTCTCCAGACTTTGGATCCTTTGCAGAGCTACCAATCTTGGAAAATTCAGCTCGAGTTTGTGCTAAGATCTGTTGCATGTCTCTAAGTTCTTCTTGGCATTTTTTCAAATCGTTCTGCGACAATTTATAATTATCTTGTGCTCTAGCTAATTCAGCTTTAGTCGATTTTAATTCATTGCGAGCTTCGGTTAGATCGACTTCCAGCTTTTTGACATCAGATTGAATTTTCGTAAAGTCACTCTGCATGCTGTCCAAGTCCGACGAAGCTTTTTGTAATTCTTGTTCTTTTGCTTTCAGTTGAGATTGTAAAGTTGCTATTTTATGATTATCGTTGTCATTTGAAGAATCGAGTTGATCAGACTTCTGCTCATTCAATTGGGACTGCAATCTTTCCAATTGCTCCTTTAGAGAGTTTGCTTCGCTTGCTTGGGCTTTAGCTGCGTCAAGTTCGGATTGTAATGAAGTTATTTTTTTCTGCAATTTTTGCTCTTCACGGTGATGGTTGCTAATTCTGTGCTCCATGTCAGTTTGAGCGCGTCGGGATTCCTAAAATGTTTTATTAATTTACCTCGTTTTAATCAACATTTTATCGAGAAAAGTACAGATACAAATTTATTTGAGAAAAACACTTGACAATTACATTCATAGTACAATGCAAATGCATAAAACTAAAATTAAACTTCTTGTGGAACTTGATACAGTATAGAAACATATTGTATAACAGAATAATACACCCTCTCCTATCCTAGCGTTCCGCTTCGCGTGTCACACCCCACCACTTTTTCATAGCGTTAAATTTTAGCTTTTCTGCTCGTACTTCAGACACAATGGTACGTTAAAATTGCATTTCATCATGCAAGAAATTTAATTCTAGCGTTCATTAAAACATATGTATAAAGTCAAGTTTTTTGATTTCGGAGATTATCTTTTTACATAATCGTTCTAGTTTATAACAAAATAGATTATTTTATAATAATTTACAAAGCCTATATCAATTTTTTATATGATGAGTCATATAATTTTAAGATATAAATACTCAACTTTCTTTTTGATTACCTGTTTAAAGCAAATGAGAATTAAAAAAAAGAACGTCAAAAAGTCGTGAGAAATCAATACCTCTAATTGTCGGATCAGTTCATGTTCAGCCTCCTTGAACTGCTGTATTTGCTCCTCGGAGTGAATGATCTGTCCCTGCATGATGTTCACCTGATCTGTGAGCACTTGTATCTCGTGATTACTGCTCTCACAGGTAGCCTGCAACTCCTGCTGGAGATTCATGTTGACGCTTTGCAGCTCCTGGAACTCGACGTGCTTCTGAGCTAGTTGGGCCAGTGCGTTCTCGTTCTCGCGAATCTGGGCGATGTGCGCTTCGATCTGCTTGCGTTGAGCGATGAGCTCCTGCTGCAACTGTCCATGGGTCTGACCCTGATCCTCCTGCATCTTGAGAATGACAGCGGCGTCCTCGTTGACCTTGCTTTGCAGCTGCTCGATTTGCCGCGAGAAGCCGGCCTTCTCAGCCGCGTGGCTCTCGAGGATGTGCTGCATGCGAGTCTGAAGAGTCTGCACGTCAGTCAGCTTGATCTTCAGCTCCTCCTCGAGCTGTCGCACGCGGGCTGTACCACGCGAACGTTCGCCATTAAGTTCGCTGCGTAGCTCATGCAATTTGCTCTGCATCGAAATTGTCGCTTCTTCCTTCTCCTGCAAGGCTTTGTCCTTGTCGGCGAGCTGCTTCGTCAGCTTGATGATGGGATCGGTGCGCTTGCCCATCCACTCGGTGACCTCCTGTGGATTGTCCTGCTGCTTGTTCAACAGCTGGTCGATCAGAATCTGAATCTCGCTGCGGCTGATCTCAGCTTTCTGCACCAAGGACTCCAGCAGAGAGTAGTTGATGCCGTCCTTGTCGCCTCCTACCGAAATCGCCAATGAATTTTTTTTTTATTAATTATGCCTTTTATTCATAAAATATATTTTTATTGTATCCTTTCGCACCGCTTGAGTAACTTTTTTTGAGCCATTTTCATATAGTCCCGAAATTCATTACGTACGATCGATAAAAAATAAACGACTCCGTATAGTATATGCATTATACACCTAATTATTAATGTTCGTCGGAAGGCAATTTTGCAAAACGTGCGAAATCGAATTTAGATTAACGCGCAATAGTAAGGTGTTCCTAATATAGAAGCAGCCTTGATGCTAGCTGTTCGGGACAATGACCCAAGTGTTTGAGAGAGACAGAGAGAGAGTGAGAGAGCGAGAGAGGAGTAGGGGAAGGGGACTGATTCTACCTCAGCCGCATTCCAGCGCTCTCAGAGGTATATGATTTTGACCTGGGCGAATTCCTTCGTGAAATGAGTGCGTTATAATTGCACCTATGCGCTCTTTCTCTCTCTATCCTCGAAACATAAGTATTTAACTGCACAGTCGTGGCGATTTCGGAAAAATCACTTTACATCGTTTGCGCGCACGCGCCTTTCGAGTCGCGCGCTTAGCACATACATGTATATATACGAAATAATCGAACCGGGTAATCGATGAATTATTTCGAGTGAAATAGAACGCGAACGCGCGCGGCTAACTCACGGGATTCGAGGGCGCGAGCGAGTCTCTCTCTCGGTATGAAATCGCATTAAGCACCCGGTATATTGCTATGAAAACTAGATTTGTACCGACGCTTATTTAAGGTCATCGCTTGGATCGATTCTTAGCTTTAAATTATAGAGAAGAATATTGATCTCCCTATATGCGCTTATTTCTCCAACTTCGTTCTCTATCTCTTTCTCTCTATACGTTTCTTCCTTGGCCACCATATACGGTGATATGCAATTAGCAAATTTCGGATAAAAAAAAGGGAAAGTTACTGTACATATATAGCGAAAATAACAAGTGCTGTACTCGAGTTTCGAGATAAGCATCGATACGGCGGGAAGCGACGAACGTTTATAAATGGGAAATACAAAACTCTCTTGCCGAAATGCACACATGTCAAGGGTCTCGCTCGAATCGCCACGAGTCTCGAGATACATGTAACTGATAGCTTCGTGAAGAAAATAAAAAGAGCGATGAAGTACGATAAAGCATCTCGACTTATTTTTAAGAGCGCCGCGCGCGCGCTTATCGCTCTTTCTTGCCGACGCATGTTTAAAAAACATTTTTACTGATTACGCGTAATCACTTTTTTTCACTTTTACATTACAAAAGCGATTTATTTTAAAAGTTCTGAGAGATAGAAGAAGGCTTAGATTACTCTTGATTTTTCGACTCACCAATTTGGGAGAGAATGTCGTTCTTCTTCTTGACTTTCTTGGATTCTTTAGCGGAAGACTGCACTGGAGCACTAACTTCCTTGACAGACTCCTTCACTTCTCTGGCTGACTCCTTGGCCTTTTCCTTCACTTCCTTTGCTTGTTCCTTAGTCTGCTGACCAGGAGAAGATGATTCTTTTTTCTCGTCTTTGTGATCATCCTTCTTCTTTGAATCCTTTTCCTTGGTATTTTTCTTGACCCTAGTTGGTGTTTCTTTTGGGGACTTGTTAACAGCTGACTCTGACTGACTGATCTGATGCAAATTTTCTCGCTGTGAAAAAAAACAATCTCTCTTATTAAATACCATTATATGGTGATAAAGTTAGTAAAATAATTTGGAAATGTGAAGTTTAAAATGCTAATGAAAGAAAAATAAATATTGAGGATGTTTTCTAAACCCATCTATTATACAAATGCATGCAGAAGCTACTGGGACACTCACGCTGTGACTTCTAATGAGCTCGAGATCATCCTTTGGCTGAATGACATCGAAGTGATTGCCCTCTGGTGAAAGGATGGGTTGTGAAGGGGAAGGTTCAGTGATGACAACCACAGGTTCATCCTTATTCACAAGTATTGGTTTTACCTTTTCAACTTTCCCTTTCTTCTTACCGCCCTTGCCATTTTCCTAGTATTTAATAGCAAATAAACAAATATATTCCCAAAGGCTAAGCCAAGCATGCAAAAATATGATGTGATGTGAAGAATTTCTCAATTTTTGCGCAATATTGTTAAAACCAAATTAGAAAAAGCATAATGTGATTGTACACATCCAGTGTTTTGTTCATGTCAAACTTTAGTCAATTGGCATGCAAAATTTGAACAACCTTTGTTAAAACACAATTAAAATGACGCACCTACTTTAATTTGATACGACTATAGAATTTACAAGTATGTAATATTTTTAAATAGGCTTATTTTTTGTCATTTCATTCTTTATGAATATTTCATTTTAAAAAATAATTTAAATGTTTATTCATATGCTAGTGAGTACAGATATGATACTCCTTATGAAATTGTAACAATTTCAATTATTTGATCACAAATTAAATAATTTACTTTTTCACCTTGAAGAATTTTTTTTCTTGACTTCTTACCAAGCAAAAATACCTGAAATTAATAAATCCAAATTGTCAAGTTCTTTTAAAATTATCAACTTTTTATGTTGTCGTTATATTACTTCATTGCTGATAAAATTAATAAGAGAGTTTAAAGTATGTTCCGAACACATGCTCACTTATTGATAAATATAAAATTTGCAATTTTCATAACATGTTAAGTTTTGCAGATTGATTATTGAAAGACTTACCAAGGCATAATAAATTTACAAGTTAAAATTTGTAACAAAGTTCTTGAATAACAGATATAACATTGCATAAAATACTGCAATAAAATACTTGTTTACAAAGAATTTTTTAATTCAAACATTATAAAACTTTACAAAATTATTTAAAAACATGTTAATTTTGTTGCTATGGTGATAGGAAATATAACTGAAAATAAATAAATGACTAAAACTGTCATAACAATCTATAGATCAAATCATACAGTTGATTGTTTCCCTGCATAAATTACTAATCTTATTCTGTTTCAGTATATTAACAATGAAAAGTTTAACACAGGAGCACTGACTGGAACATAACACATTATATTTAAGTCCTTCTGGATGACCTACATGTGCGACATCTGATATGTGAACTAGCATACCATGTTTCATGCGTGAAGTAAATGAAAATTTAAGATGCTAAGTAGTAAATTACTAACATAAGTATCAAAGTCAAGGAAGGTTAGAAAACTACTGTTCTGTGACAAATCTCAATGACCAATATATGTCTACTAGAATTTTGAGATAAATGAAAAAAAAAAAAAAAAAAAAAAAAAAAAAAAACTGGTTAGATAATTGTCAAGCACCTAGGTACATGCTTAATTATACTTAATTCGTTATTGTGTTATTATTACAGGCTAACATTGTCAACAATGGTTGACAAATCGATTAAAATTTCAAGTGTCATAGTAAACAACAATGAAGGTAGCTGTTGTGATGTATCAAATTAATAACATACTTGCATAGAAGGCTCCGGTTGTAAGATTTGAGGTGTTTCTTCGAACTGTACATGCTCAGGTTTGTCTTCTTTGTCCTCTTTCTCTTCTTTCTTTTCTTTCACTTTCTTTCCAGTTTTGTTTTTATGCTTTTTCTCTTTACCCTTTTCTTTTTTCCCTGTGCAAATCAATGAACAAATTAATGATCAAATCACAGATAAGCACAATAATATGGGCAATTAAAGTGTCAAAAATTACCTAATAAAAGGTCATCTGGTAGCTTTCGCTGTTCAGCTATGGCCTCTTCATATGACTTCTCTTTCATGGCAAATAAAGATGCAAAACCAATGACTAATACAGAGATGACAAGAATTGCCACATATACCAATCCCGTTTGGACATCCATTTTTCCTGCTGCCTCTGATGATGTTCTGCAGAATCGAAACACATCGGTCATTAACAGCCGCGCGCGCTGAGCATGAAAACTATATTTCAAAGCGCGATATAATAACGTCGAATAAGCCGAAGTATGGGGCACAAGCAGGCAGGCAGGTCAGTATTGGGCGAGGAGCAGCGAGTGGCTATATAGTCATATCGTCGTTGCCGTAGCCGCCCTCGCCGGCATGCAGGTGATATCGCCCCGGGGAAACGTGGAATGGAGCACACGCACGTAGGCGATGCAGAGGAATGAGGAGATATATATATATATATAGAGAGCGAGAAAGAGAGACTGGAACAGGAGCAGCAGAGCAAGTGAATATAGGATAGTACAGACGTGGATGCGTGGAATGCGGGGTGTGCGCATATATAATGTACTTTTCTACGTGTCTGCTACTTGGCGCGCGAGAACGAGTAAGAGAAAAACTCTCTCTCGGCGGGGTTACGTACTTGGGGCGCTCTCGTTACGTCGGGGGCGGCTTCCTCGTTCTTCTCTCTCCGTCTCTCCGTGACACTCTTCTTCTTCTACTACTTCTCACGCTCGCTCCTCTCCCTCGCGCCTCTGCAGTAGTAATTGTACAGGAGACTGTACGAGACTGCTCCACTGCACACTCTTCAGCGGCGAGAGTCTCTCCTCTCTCTCTCTCTCTTCTCTTGCGATAGAGAGAAAATTATGGCGGCCGGACGTGAAGTCGTCTCTCTCTCTGCTCTTTGCGCGCAGCAGCGGCGGTCTCTGCTCTATGTTCGCGAGAGAGGCGCCTCGAGAGAGCGAGAGAGAGAATTGAGGAAGAGTTTTCAAGCCACGCCTATTGAAATCACGCGGCTCTCGATTGGCGGGGACCTCTGCCACGTATGCAACGGCGGCAGCGACCGGCCTCCACGCAGCAGCCAGAGCACCACGACGACCGCGAAAGATACCGTGCAGACACACGACGATACGAGACACACACTCTCTTGCTCTCCCACGGCCCCCACGGGTCCGGCAGCACAAGTAAGCGTGCGAGCGATCGCGAGACGTGAGTTCGGGCTTTCCCCAAACTGTCTGACACTGTTCGCCTGCGGTGCGGTGGCTACTTACTCTACTATACTACTGTGGTCCCCTGCACATACACATAATACACTGTGCGCGCACGCGAGATTATACGCATAGCTATATTTTTTACTATTAACACGTCTCGTGCTGATCGCGGTGTTTTAAATATGTATGTTTATATAGTTCTAATTGCTGTTCGCAGTGTCTGCTGCTCACTGCTGAGAACCGTCGCGACTGCCAAGTCGAATGTGCCCCGTTGTGTGCGCCGACGACGACGTGCCGTATAGTGTGCTTCGACTTTCTCGCTCTTTCGCGTTCGCGAATCGTCGTTCCTTCGCTTCTCTGTCTCACTCGCTCATATTCTCTTTTCCTTCAGTGTCGCGCTGCTGTGCCCGCTCTCTATGTACGCGAAACGCGACGGTGTCGGTTGCTCTGCGGTGCTGCGAATTTAAAAAGCGCATGCGCTGTTATACGTATCTATCACATACACCGCACCTTACACGCTGTTGCCAAATTCAAATGCGTTTTTTACAGGGCTGGGGGGGGGGGGATACTTATGTTGCTACTATGTCTAGTTACAGGCAGACAATTAATAATATTAAAAAAGAGGGAACATGGGAACATGTATGTATTCAGAAAGCTGCAGATACAAAATAGATAGTAATCAATGAAAGTAGATAAAGGACTAGACTAATTAGACACTGATTTGTAATAGATTTCATTTCCTCATTTATTAAACATTTTTTAGGATTCTTCATAAGATTAATAGAAATGTTTAATTTGTATTCTTAATGGTTTAATATACAGTTTTTAGGTCAGCAATTAAAAAGGCATTATACTGAGCTGTCAGAGATAACAATTTTTCCAGTAGCATAGTATGATTTTGTTCTACTTGGTCCATAATTGACTCTTCAAATTTTTCATTGTCCAATGTTGTTTTTCTTAACTTGTCTTCCATAATACTGATGGTTCTATAAATTTCGTTTTGTTCAATTTTTTCTACCAATTTACTATAATCTTTTTTATTAGTTCTCACTTCCTCAACAACTTTTCTTTCTTCTTGAGAATTATCAAGAGTTGTTAAATCTTGCATAGATTTAAAATTGTGTTTATATCCACTTGTTTGACTTCTTATTTTGAATTCTAAGACATCCAATTTATTAATAATTTCGCGAAGTCTATTAATTTCCTGTTTTATTTCATCAAGTGTTTTTTCATTGTGACTTTCAAAATTTTGATTCATCAGTATTTGGAGCATTTCCATTTCATCAGGCATTAATATACTACTGTCAAAGTTACCATTAATACTGTTTGATATTTGTTCAAGGCGTTCCACGATTTTCTCTTCTAAATAATTCAATTTCTCAAATTCTTCTGCTCTGTCATTTCCAGAAGAGGATATATTGCTCATTACATCTTCTTGTTTTTTCATGTCATTATACTTTAGCTGGTTCTCTGGCTGATCTTCATCTGTTTCACTTTCTAATTGTCTGAGTTCTTGTTGAGCATCAGCAATTTTTTTCTGAATTTCTATTATTTCTTTCTGTGCTCCATTTTCACCTTCAAGTATTAAACTATTATTATCTTCATTTAAAAGCCTCTCCCTTTTTTGTTCAGTTTCAAAAATTTTTAGGTATAATTTATATGCCTCTTGTTTAATCTGAAAAATAATATTTAATTAAATATAAACAAATATATACTAATTGTATTAACTTGGAAAAATATTATTATCTTACAGAAAGATAAATTCTATCTTCTAGTTTGGATTTTTCATTGATTAATTGTTCATATTCAACTTGCAAGCCATCAAATTCTTTTTGTATTTGATTCTTTTCTATGTTAAGCCTACTTCTGGTTTCTACCTCTCCATATTCATTTACATTTGTTCTATTTTCTAATTCTTTATTTATTTCTTTTATTTTATTTTCTGCTGACTGACGTCTCTCAAAATTATGGTGTATCTCTGCATCTTTTTGATCCTGTAATTCTTTCAATTGCATAACCTGTTGCTTTAATTCTTCTTTATCAGTACCCACAGTCATTTTATCCAAAGTAATGCTATAGTCTTTTATTTGATCTTGCAACTCTTTTAAAGCAAGATCTTTTGTTTTTTTGTTATAATATACATCATTTGACTCCTCATTTCTTTTTCCAAAATTACGAGTTAGAGTAGCCATTTCTTGATTCAAATCTCTGATTTTTAGATGTAGCAGTTGTTTATAATACCTTTTGTCCTGAATTTGCCTGCAAATATAAATGTTTCAGAATACAAGTGCCATGCAAAGAAGAACAAACATTATCTATATAATTATAAAATACCTAGATAATCTAGGAACACCTTGAGCTGAACCAGGACGAACACCTGCTGCACCATGTTGTGTCATAGGTCGATCAAGAACCATGATATTGGACTGAGGGAAATTTCTTGGCAAGCCGGTATTCATGCGTGATAAATTGGCTGAATTATTAATACGTGAGCTAGCAGTAGGAACTCTGTTTGGTAAAATTGATGCAGATGGTGGTCGAGACATGTTCCTATTACTCGTTGGTGGCCTAGAGATACCATATTCTGTGATGTCAGTTTTAACACCTCTACGAGATGTTGGCCGCTCCATCTTGTTGTAAGATCTGGACACTGGCCGATCAGAGAAGCCATTTGGTTTGTCAATTGGTTCCTGGTCCCTTCTCCACCTGGTCACAGGCCTTTCTCCAGATCTGCTGATACTTGGTCGGCCAGAGTCCATATTTTGTCTAATCTATGTGTGATGCACAAATGTAACTATGGAAACCAAATGATTGCATTACCTCCTTTGTATACTGCAAAACAAATACAGTAGACACAGTAGAAACAGAGTAGACACTTGTTACAATTAATGACTACTTTGCTCCGTTCAATGATTTCGGAGCAAATGGGACGGCTACTCGAAAACTCCAAAATTTAAAAGTCGCAATTTTTGGCGCTTCAAGTAGGACATAATTTGTAGAACCACACTAACCGACCGCCGATACAACTGCAATCCCGCTTATGAGCCAACTGTCGCCCTGTTGGTAACCAAAGCTTCAACCCGTATAATTAACAGTCGACATTCTAGAACCCTCTCCCTTCCCCTACCCACGATCTCATCATCATCATCGGCGCTGTAATAGCGGCGGCGGGGCGGCTCTCTCTCTCTCCCCTTCGCGCCACCTCTCTTTTGTATATATAAAAAAGAATAAACGCGCCGCGCAGCGTGGGCTGGTGTATGCGTCGTGCGCCCGCTCAGAAGCAAAGCAGGCGGCAGTTAGTCAGGCCGGCCGATGTGTGCGAGCACACGGGGCACGTAGAGTAGTCGCTAAGCAACATATAGGTAGGTATATATTATCCAAGCTCACACTCTGCTTGTCTCTGCGTGGACGAGACCGTGCGCGCGCGCGTCCAAGAATATCCATCCTCTCTTCTATACCTACACCGCACACCGCCGTCATCCTCTCTTCTCTGGCAGTGTGCTTAGTCGCGGCTTTGTTGCGCGCGACGTCGGTTGTGCTCTCCGTGTTCTGTGGTGCTAAGTACTATATACACTGCTGTTGCAGCAGCAGTGAGCAGTGTTTCGTGCGTGTGTGTATGTGTGTGGTGTGACGGTTGGCGCGGCGCGAGCGCGCGAGTCGGGCGCAGGCAAACCGGTTCCCCTCTCGCACAGTTCCGATCTGCAGTGGAACATACACACGCTCGCGCACGTATATGCACGTACTTACACATTGTGTATATACTTGCTTACTGAACGAAACGAAAAACAGACGACGACGCGAGGAGAACGAGGAGGAGCGAGAAAGGACGAAAACTGTGCCCAGCTGACATGCGTGCCCGCGACGACCTCAGGCTGCCCGTGTTGTTTGTGTTTGTGCTGCTGGTGCCCGGTACGGCTACTACTACCAGCACCACCTCCTATTAAACTGATCGGCGCGCACCGCAGGCCCACGCTGCGTGCGCGCTAACCACACGACAGCGGCAACGCCTATCCAACGAGACACCTTGTCGACCCTCGCCCCCGGCGGCTGTCCAGCCATGGACGAGGAGGAGGTCGACGGGCTCAAGTCGCCCATCAAGCGGCTCGGCTCCACCAGGAAACTCCTCGTCTTCAACAGTGAGTATACACGTACATTATCCGCTCTTTGTCATTTCACACCGTACTTATACACCTACCTACTCCTCCCTTTGTGAGCGCGCCGATCTCCGATCACCGCTCGGCTACTTACCCAATACAAATACAACGAACAGGCGCCTGCCTCTCTCCCTCGACGCTTCCAATTCCGCGCGTTTCCCCGATAACTGCGCGTGCATTATAAAGGGGAGGAGAGAGACGCGGGCGCGCGGACGCTTTTAGACGAAAAAAAAATACACGCAGACACTTCCGCTGTGCCGATTAAAAATAGACCCCCGCGCTCGCGCGCGCAAGAGAGCGCGCAGAAGCGCGAGAGCAACCTTGGGAGGAGCGCGCGCGCGAACTTGCGAGTGTATAGGTACATATGTATGTATAATATAAAACTCTCTCCCTCCCTCTCGCGCGCGTGTGCGGCTCTCCTTCGCTCTCCATTAAAAATCTGCGCGAGTATAATCTGGTCGAAGGGAAAGGGAGCTACCGCCGCCGTCGCCGATGAATGAATCGGAGCACACTTTGCAGAGACAAGGCCGCTTATAAACCATTGAGCAAGCGCGCGTTCCCGAGCGTCTATCCATCTATCTATCGGCCGCAGCAGCCTATATCTACATAACTGCGGTATACAATATCTATCCCATCTCTGTCTCTCTACGTTATACCAATACGTGCGATGGCATATTGGCGCCCTCCTGCTAATCCAGGTCCTCTCTGTTACGAGAGAGACAAAGCGCGCTGCGCTGCATGTTGTCACAGTCACGGTCACGCACCCAGGACGGACTACACGTTCGTACGTGCATTCGTTCGTTCGGGAACAGCTGCGAGATTCCCCTTCGCGCCCGCGCGCCGCTCAGCGGCGAGCGCATCGTCCTCTCTCTCTCTTTCTCTCTCTCCTACATTATCCCGTCGCCGCTGCTTGCTTGTTCGCTCCCCGGCTTGCCTGTGCGCTGCTGCTAACTCCCGCAGTCCCGCTGCTCCCGTGCGCTCTACAGTGCGTGCGTGCGCGTGCAGCCGAGCGCGAGCGAACGTTTGCGCTCTCTTGCTACCTATATACCTTCAGTTATCATACACCCGCGAGTCGCGATACATCTCTTCTCTCTCTCCCTCTTTCTCTCCGGACCAGGAAGACGGAAGAGAGCTAGCTCCGTAAGACAGAGCTAGAGAGAGAGGGCCAAGGGGCAGCCGCCCCGCCGCCCCGGTTGCCTGGCGACCAGCCAGAGACGAGAGAGAGAGAGAGCAGCAGCGGCGGCGGCGATCCAGTAGTTCGATCCCAGCCGGCGGCGCGAGGCTGCGCAGCAGCAGCCACCCTCGCCTCCTCCTTACATATTATACATTCTCTCCGCCATTTCCGCGCTCGCGGTGGGACACCCCGCGGGGTGTTGGTGCTGGCGTTAATCGTCATGGGCCGCCGCCGGCCCATCGCGCCCTGATAAAATCCATTGGCCAGTGCTATCAATCGCGGCTGTACAAACGCATTATCATCCGCCCTCCTGCCGCCGCTGAACACATAGCCGCCCGCCATGTTCCAGTGCATAATCCAGCAGAGGAACGGATGGATCCATCCGGCTAGCGCCGATACCAAGGACGTCTTCCCAGGTAAACTCCTCCTACTCCTCCGCGCCTTCCATTCTTCGCTCGATCGTCTTTTTTTCCCGCGATACACACACACAGACTCACAACAACAAAGCCTTCGACGCTTTTCCTTTGACCTCCCCTCCCTCCTCCTACCGCCCCAGCCTCCCTCTCTCCCTCCCTGCTTCTTCGCTGCTACTCTCGGCACCGTTCTGCGTGTGTACCCGTGTCGGCGCGCCGGGCGCATCAGGTCGCATCGAGCGAGCGCTAACTCTCCGCCGCTTGCCTTCCAATCTCGCACTCCCTCTCAGATAGGGACTTCCGCTTACTCTCTCTGTCGCTCCCCGTCACCCTCCATTTATTGCATCCAACACACACATACACATTGACATCTATAATACATATCTATATATATATATATGTCTACACGAATGTAAGTACCAGGGCAATAAATCAGTCGAGGTTTTAAAGCGACCGCCGCCAGTCCCGCGCTCCTCTCGCAATCGGAAGTGGCGATAATATAAACGAAATCCACCGCTCTCGTTATGAAAAAGTCATCATCATAATCGTCGTAGACACATATTGCTTATATCCCTTATCCCTCCGTAGCGCATAAACCTGTCACGGTAAAGTCATGGGAACGGCGGCCGCGATAAGCCGCACTGATATGCTCGCAGCGCCGGCACGACTCTTTGCGCCCTACGCAATTAGTTCGGAAAGAAGAAAAGAAACGAGTGTGTATGCTTACACACACACATACGCGCGCATACACCAAAGGGGGAGCTATATGCTCTCTCTGCGCAAATAGCTGGAAACGCCGGAGCGGCTAAGCTCTCGGCTTTGCTTTTTCCAGCTCGAGCGTGTGCAGTCAGTCAGTCGGCGAGCCGCGCGTAATTGCGCTTAATTCATGCCTTGTCTCCGACAACTGCTGCTGCTGCTACGCGTGTGCGTGTGTCCTTGCACCACATGCACTCGCCGCGTCGCTGCACGTTGTTATATACATGCGCTGCATATGGGAAAAGTCAAAAATCCATTCACGCATGTCGCGTGTAAAGCGATAGCTGTACGAGAATAATCCTTGTCATATAGCGGCGTGTAATAGATATACCGTACCACTCTTCTCTCTCTGTCTCTCTTGTCCCCTTCTCTCGCGGCTGCTCGCTTTGTTATTATTTACTTCCGCCAGATAAGAGAGTACATATACATATACGAGGAGTGTGTGTGCTGCCGCTGAGCTTGCTCTACGCGCTCCTATTATGTCCATTATCTCACAGCGCCAACAGCTCGTTCGCTCGCTGCCAAACGCTCTCCTTCGCTTCGCGCGACTAGACTATTCACTATCGTGATAATTGGCTCTAGCTATAGCTCTCTCGGTACAGCTATTCTCTCCGTTATATTACTCGGTTGCACTTGCCGCAGCAGCCGCCGCTGACAGGCGAAAAACGACGTGCCGTATAGCTCTCTATGCTGCACCTTTCCCTTTCGCGACCCCCTAAACAGCCTGTGCATAGAGCGGTGTATAGGCTCCAAAGTGTGTGTATATATGTACCTGCTTCCTCTTACTACTGATCCACTTTCAATATCGTTTATCTCTCCCCGGTTCGACGTTTAGAAAGAGAGAGAAAGAGGTACGCGCTCGAGGCGTTATATATGTAGCTAGATATTTCTTCTCTCTCTCTAGGCTCGGTTTTTCCTTCGCCACCTATTATTTTCACCGTTAAGCGCCGGCCGCAGTTGAGAAAAGTCAAATGCCACCTCTCTCTCTGTCTCTTTTTGTCCATCTCTCTCTGTCTTTCCTGCAGTAGAATAAGAGACAGAGAAAGCGCGCGCGCGCTCCCATTTTTCACTGGACCGTGCGCGGCGCGTAAAACAGATAATATAATGTCCACTACTGCCATGTGTTCGACTACTCGACTACTATAATATGCTACTGCTACAACTACTAAACGTCTCTCGCCACTTTTCATTCTCTCTCGCTCACTCCCCTCCGCGACACTAATGAAATCCTCATGGGCAATAACGCGAACATTCTCATTTCGCGCCGTGATATACGTACCATAATATTTCGAGCGCAGCTCTTATATTTTCCCCCGGCAAATATACGTATTATATATATACTTATATACCATAGAAAGTTTTCGAGAGCCGACGGAGCGAGCTGAGCGCGCCGAGCTCGCGCATAAAAGCTACCGGGCGAGTTTTTACCGAATATTGAATATCTCTGAAATTTCCAATATATATACACATACATACGTATAAACTTTCTCCTCTCTCTCTATATATATTTCTCTCCGCTTTTCCCGACGACGGCCTCGACCCCGGCGAATGCGCCGCCTTCTTATAGGTACCGCGCTCTCGCGGAAACGAGAGAACTGCAACCTCACCTCTCCGTACTTACGGGATTATGATTCGCGTATACCTCTACCTATCTTACATGCATCACATGCGTGTGCATGAGCGCAGGGTGGTTAGCCTCATCCTCTCTCTCTTTCTCTGCGGTGAATACATGCGTGTATATTTCGAGCGGAGTCTCTCTTTTCTCCCTTTCCGCCATGCCGCCAGAAGCCGGAAAAGTGCAGCTGGCCAGGAGAGAAAGAGAGACAACCAGAGAGAGAGAGAGAATGAAAGAGAGCTGGAGGGAGGGGGACAAGGAGGGTTGCCAGCCAACTATTTCTGTCCTCGTCATTGTGGGGGCGGATCGAGCGAGGCCGATTCTCTCTCTCTCTCTCTCTCTTCTTCAACTCGCGAGCATGGAGCACCCGCGCGCGCGCCGCGAAGAGCCGGCATGAAACACGCGCCAGTGTATCACATGTAGGTGTGCGTATATATATACATATACGTGCGCATGTAGCGCCAACAAAGCCCCTTGACTCTTCCGATGCATCGACACGGAAACGCGCGCGGCGTTTCATCTCTCTCACTCACTCGCCGCTATAGCGGGGTACTGTTTTCATTTCCTCCTCCACCCCCCCGGACGCTAGCGCGCAGCCCCCGCTCTTCATCGATCTTGTTATACTTCGTGATTCCACGCTCGTTACCTCCTCCCGAGAGCTATTTCCACGGCAATTCGTGCGCGGCGCGTTTTGTCCTTCGGCACTCTGCACGTGATAGGGAGACAATGTAAGGCAATGAAAAGCCCATCATCTCTCTCGGCGAGACAAGCGAGCGAGCGCGTGAACTACCTACTCTGGTTCTCCCCCCCTATATACACACGACACGGCGACGATTATTATTATATTGTCGCGACCGGCCGTGTAATGCATATAAAACGTCCAAAAGAACACTCCGTACGTGTTATACGGGAGGGAGGTGGGAGAGCCGTTACGTGCTACAGTGCGTTTGCCAGCACTCTGGGGGTCAAAGCTCGAGGATTTTGAATGGCCATGTGGTGCGCGCGGTGGCGAGTGAATGACGCAGAGAGAGCGAACGAGGCAGCAGGCGAGCGCACGCACGCAGGAAGGAAGGAAGGAAAGTGAGAAAATCGATAATGCAGCGCCACGATTCCTTGGGCTCTCTTGGGCACGAGGGGCTCGCTTGCTCACTCACTTCTCCTCGTCGCGCTTACTTATTAGCCCAAAGCCCTACACGCGCACGCTGTCCCGTGTCTTTCTTCCTTTCTTTCTTCTTCTTTCTTTCTTTCTCCTGTGTGCGTCCCGTCGTTGTCGTCGTCCCGTTTCCGCTTTCTCGCAGCTGCGGGGACGGAGTGAGAATCATGATTTCGTTATATGTCTGTGCACTGTGTGGTAATGTCTCGAGAGGGGGGTATGAATGTGTGTGTGCGATGCGTTATATGTGTATACGGAGAGCAGCAGCCCGATTTCTCGCGCGGGCGCGACAACGAGGCGCAATAGCGCGCGTAATAAAATAACGAGGCCATAAAGCTCGGAGAGTGTGCACGTCCAGTTGAGAGAGAGCCGGGTCAGATAAGAGGGAGGGAGAGACGAATCAAGTGCAGCACATACGTTTACTGTGGGTGTTGTATAGAGTTAGTTGATAGTCGTCGACAAAGTCGTTGATGGCACACGCAAAAACCCAAGCCGCTCGAGCGATGAGCGTGATGCGCACACGTATAGTCCCACGGCGAGGAGGAGGAACGGGAGGATTGTGCTCTCCGTCCTCCTCCTCCTCCCAGCCGATGAATTATTCATGTATGCGCGATCTAATGAAGAGAGAAAAAAAATACACGCGGCTTTTCCCGTTCGACCGGGGCGCCCCGCGATCGTCGCACCGTTATCGAAAACTCACGCGTACACGCATAAACGTATATAAGTATTTATTATATTTTCCCATCGTATCCCATCGTGAAAAAGAAAAGAGAAGCAGAGAGAAACAAAATATTATCATGATTCCACAGACATCCGGCTGCAGCTGAACGAGCAGCTACGATGCCTCGACGTGCGCATGGAGGCGCAGGTAGCGCTGGTGGCCGAGCTCCAAGACTTCTTCCGTCGACGGGCCGAGCTCGAGCTCGACTACAGCAAGTCTCTCGACAAGATGGCCAAGAGCATACAGATGCGGCACAAGGAGCAGCGACAGAAGCGCGAACAGTGGCCCATGTTCTCCTCGTACGCCTGCTGGCAGCAGCTCGTCAACGAGACCAAGTCTCTCAGTCGCGATCACGCCGCGCTATCCGAGATTTATAGCACGCATCTCGTGGGCAGACTCAATCAGGTCATGGAGGACGTGCAGCGCATCTACAGGCGCGTGAGTGTCGTTTTCCGATTTTTTCCTATATATGATAATGGCTTGGAGAGATCTGTGTTGATTGTTGTTCTGCAGGAATTGTTGCGAATGGAGTCTGGAGAAATGTTGGGATATGGTTTTTTGGTTGTAAAGTAGGAAAGGAGCCGTGATGGAAAGTTGAGCTATAAACGCCGTAGAGTTTAAAGCTTCGAAAGTCGAAAGTTGCGAATGTTTTTTATCATTATTTGCAAAAAAAAAATACTGAAACAAAAGCTAAGTATTTGTAGTTTCGAACGTTCATATAGGGAACGTAAGATTTTTATCATTTTTAAATTTATCCAGAGTAACAATAAGCTATTTAAAAAAAAACCCTCATAACAGCATTGATTTTTTTATCATCATCCATAAAACAATTCAAATAAATTCTAACACTAAAATTAGAAACTCGTAAATCAATATTTCGTTCACGTGGACGTTCGAAATGTCAAATAATTTAAATAAAACTGTATTTCAAAGTTCTATTATTCGGTTCCAAAAAGTTTTGCCTGCGTAATTGAAAGGTTGAAAACAAAATAATAGATAATGAGTGAATAGCTGTTTTTTTTTTTAAGTTGAAAAGTTGTACTAGGGTTATTATGTTTTGATGTAGAACAATGAAAGCTGAGAAACAGTAACTCCGAATCTACATTTATTTTAGGGCGAGTATTTTTTAATTAGAAAAAAAAATATTCTTTCTTAAAACTTGCATTAAACTCTTCTCGGTTGATTAATATTTATCTTCAAAGTAAAAGCTTTCTCGGCAATTTTTAAAATACGTCGTTTAAAAATATCAATAAATCGACCTATTCGTTATGGCTTCTTTCCTAAAAATACCATCCCAAAGTTTTAACCAAATTCATACCGTATATATAGATGAACCACTTTAGACCCAGTAAAGCTTTCAACAAAATTACCATCGCACTAACCCGCAGACTCGCTAGATCTTTCTGGTTCAGCGTTCCAAATCATCGCCTATACGAATCATCACCCCCCTAATTGCCATTACTTTCAGTGCCGCGAGATCGGCTACGAGACGCACGAGGAGATTCTGCGCGTCCTCCACGAGCTGCACACGACGATGAAGACGTTCCAGGCGTACCAGGCCGAGGCTCGCCAAGCCGAGACCAAACTCCGCGTCGCCGAGCAACAGCGTACCAAGCTCGAGGTGGCTAATGCGCCACCGGAGAAGCTTGCGCGCAGCAAAAAGTACAAGCTCATCGAGAAGGAGGTCAACAAGGTCAGTTGTTTCGCTACTGCCACCCTCCTCTCTTTTTTTTTTGCACCTCACCACCACCGCCTTCCTACCCTTGTTAATGTCAGGGTTATACCTAGCTAAAAACAGCAAAAGCGCGTACGTACGTACTGCCTTTGTTGAGCGAGCGAGAGAGAAAGATAGAGAGCAGAGCTATACGCTCGATTAATTCGTTTAACGCCCGGCTGAGCGGGCACTTTCATGCCTGTTTAACCGTTTGCCTCTCGCGCTTGCGCGCGCGCGTGTGCTTTGCCTTGTTGCAGAGGAAGAGCAAATACACCGAAGCCAAGCTGAAGGCGCTCAAGGCCAGAAACGAGTACATCCTCTGCCTCGAGGCGTCCAACACGACGATACACAAGTACTTCGTCGACGACTTGTCCGATCTCATTGACGTAAGTTGTCTCTCTCTCCCTCACGCCTATTTATAGCTCCCGCGCAAATAATCACTTTTCACGTGTATACACGCTCTCTCCCTCTCTCTTTTCATATAGTGTATGGATTTTGGCTTCCACAACTGCATCGCGCGAGCGCTCCTGATGCACTGCAGCGCGGAGGAGGGCAGACAACGGTCGCTACAGAGTGGTGCCGAGCAGCTGGCGGCGTCGATTGGTGCTCTGGACTCTAGGGCGGACAAGCAGCGCTTCCTCGAGTCCCATCACGCAGCCTTCATGATCCCGAAGAAATTCGAATTTCAGGGCCAGCGCGGCGACGACGTAAGTTTAGTAGTACCGCGTAGTAGCCAACAGCCGGCGACGTCGCAGTCGGCACTGACGGCGACGGAGTCGCTCGCCGCTGATCTCACGAGCCTCTTTCCTGACGCGCAGACACCCGAGCCCGAGCTGCAGAAGGTGCTACACAACGAGATGGAGCAGAGGCTGCAGCAGCTCCAGCAGCGGGTGACCACGCTGAGGACCGAGTCCGAGGAGGTGTGGAAGACACTGGAGACGGCCGAGGCGAGCCTCCTCGAAATGCTCACCGCCAAGGACTACGACTGTTCCAAGTATTTCGGGGATAACGCGCTGCCGACGTCCAAGCCGCCTGAGACGGTGCAGATTAAGTTGAGGGCTGACAGACAGGAGACGGAAGAGTTCTATCTTACGGTGAGTTCTCTTGCAGTGTATATCTAGTCCTTTCGAAGGCTTTTGTGTGTTGGCAGATTGTTTATCGGAAGGGTTTCTGTTGGTTTAGAAATTTCGAGAATACCTGCTGGGAACGTCTAGAATAGCGAGGCTAGATGCGAAACAAGAATACATACGGCAGACCTTGTTGTCGGGTTCGAATTCTAGTCCAAATCCCTCGATAACGACAACAAAGCAGAAGCAGGCGCGCCGAAAGCGCATCGGTCGCTTGCAGATGAACGGGCAGCCGAAGCTGTTCGGCGGCTCGCTCGAGGAATATCTCGAGAGCACGAATCTGGAGATTCCGCTGATAATGAAGAGCTGCATACGGGTGATCAATCTTTACGGGCTGCATCATCAGGGAATATTCAGGGTATCCGGTTCACAAGTCGAGATCAACAATTTCCGGGAGTGGTTCGAACGCGGCGAGGATCCACTGGCCGACATGACCGATGCGTCCGATATTAACAGCGTCGCGGGTGTGCTGAAGCTATATTTGCGCGAGCTGAGGGAGCCCATATTTCCGATTATTTATTTCGAGCAATTGATGGAGCTCGCCCAGTTGGATTCCAAGCAGGAATTCGTCACCAGGATGAAACAGGTTATTTCCAGTCTTCCAAGGCCGGTCGTCATAGTCATGCGATACCTCTTCTCTTTTCTCAATCAGTAAGGATTTTATTCAGTATTTTCTGTACACGTGTAGAAATTAAAAATAAGATTAAAATAACGTGTTTCATTGTTTTCAGTCTGTCTGAATTTTCTGACGAAAACATGATGGATCCATACAATTTGGCTATTTGCTTTGGACCAACGCTAGTTCCTGTGCCAGAAGACAAGGATCAAGTTCAGTATCAAAATCAAGTCAATGAGTTGATTAAAAACATTATCACACTTTGTGAAGAAATCTTCCCAGAAGATATTGGAGGAATTCAATACGAAAAGTATATTAGCAGAGAACCTGACGATGTGTAAGTTCAGTTTTATATACGCGTTCGCAAGTTCTTCGTTCTTTTATAAGAAATAATTTTATATGTTGTGTTGATCTACTGTAGGGATGTTGGAGACTCGCCGACAGATCAGGTACAAGAAGATATGGATTCGGAAGTTTACCCGTCTGAAGATGGTAAGAATTTGTTCGAAAACATTTTTCAGTTAACGAGAATTCGATCCGTGTAATAGTAATTATTATTCCTTTCTTACCTTTTTAGAATCCGAAAATTTGGAGGCAACAGCACAGTTTGATTTTAACGCGCGATCTGAAAGAGAACTTAGTTTTAAGAAAGGAGATACTTTAACTCTGTACACACAAGTCAGCAACGACTGGTGGAGAGGAGCTTTGGCTGGCAGAGAAGGTCTTATTCCAGACAAATATATTATGCTCAAGATAAAGTGAGTATCAAATATCTTTGAATAATTCACTACTATTTTTTTTTTAATAAATATGTTTTTGTATTCAAAACTGTAAACTGTCGGTTATTCTAACTTTGACTTATACACGTTCCATAACTGCATACGTGCAATGAATTAATCACCACAGCTTATTGAAGTTTTACGCGTTTCCAATATAACATTTCATGTATTTATCAATAACTTTCAATCACACATTGTTCGACTGCGAACCATTGTTGTTGTGACCTTGGACATGTGTATTTTATTGATTTTCTAAAAATATCGTCCGACAAAATTGATTATGTCAAAAGATGATTGCGTACACGCTGTGAATTTCTTGTAATATAGTAAATATTCGATATTTAATATTCTCTTATAAATTTTCAGAGATGAAGAGCGAGATAAAGACTTAAAATCGTCGTCAAGCGAAGAATCCATGAGACGAAGAGCGTCGAGTTCGGCTGACAGTGTGTTGTCAAGTAATAATTCACCCTTGATGGGACCAAGCAATAACGCGAACATTTGGCCCGCAGTTGTCGCGTGCGAGGCAGCAATGGCTGCTAACATGATGCAGTCGGACGGTTCAAGTGCCAGTTCAACAATACAATCAGTTGTGTCAAATGTTCCCTGTGTCTCGTCGTCGTCGCAACCCATCATTAGCCGTGAGGTATTAGAAACAACCGTTTAAGCGATCTTTAATATCATAAACTTTTTTTTCATAATCCGTTCGCTTTTCGTAATGTTAAGCGTTTTAATATTACCGAAACTTTTTTCTAAATAAACGTACAGGTGCATGGCTGTTATTTGCTGTTTCTTTCTCGTATTCTTTTTCAGTTTTACGAGAGTATGTTAGAGCAATGATTTTTACTGGAATGCAATATTTGTAGTTCGACTCACAAATCTATTTCTTGCCATACAAAAATACGCACCTGCACTGCTACGCACAGCTTCGTTTGAAATTCGATACAAATACGATTACGAGTACAACTGTGTAAAAAAAGTTAATTTATGAAATCTAAGTATTTATTTTGTTGTTAAGTACCAAACGTTGCGGTGTTATAAAATACGTGCTCATAGTTTTTCGTTACTTTTTTCCGGAAAGACTGATTTTAAAAAGTAATAATTAGGTTTATCCAGTATCATTGGTAAAATAATTTATCTTCCCACGTTACTAAGCCATTGTACAAAAGGTTTCGAAAGAATCTCCCTTAACATTAAGAGACGATTTATATTTTTTAATACCAAAACAGAAGTGATCGTCGCGAGTTTATTTGTATAATAATTATGTAAATAAATTATAAATATACAGATTTTCTTCGCTGCATGAGCCTACTTATGTATTTGTTGTCTTGTGACGCCCTATCCTGCGTGCCTTGTGTCTCCACTTTATCCTCTAAAATTGTCAGTGTTAATTGGTTGGGTTGGTTGCTGTATTTTCCAGATATACGTTTAGTCAGCACTATCTAACCGAAGACAATATACGAAACGATCTTGTATACCGTAGATAATCTGCTGCAGAATTGTTTGGCGGACTAAAAAAAATTACCTGTTTGTTAAAGTTACTTGTCCAATGTTGTGTGGTGTTCTGTTTTTCTTTCTGTGTTTTTTTAATTTCGTTTAAGGAATGTCAATTTGACAGTTCAGTTGGTTTGTGAATCCTAGAATCCCGTAGAGCAATGTCAATCCATAGACGATACTGAGGGGAATGTCGATTGTCGGAACTCCTTAGACAACGGACTGTTGGGCTTAGGTGAGTAAAAATAAACCTTGCCCTAAACAAAAAAAAAAGAAAAAAAACTAAAAACTAACTCCATCGACCTTCCCTGGCAAAAAAGTTGTCTTCCAAGGCGGAAAATGGTTAAATTGCTTGTTCTATTACTGGTTGAAGCGAAATTTAAAATAACTATGTAAGACTTGCGGATTGGAAAAGTACGTAGGTTACTTACTCTTTTTTCTGCCAGGGTTGGCATCCATCCTGCATCATTCTCCGCGTAGGTATTGAACGAATTGGTTAATCATTTTCTCTGTGATGCGCTATATTCGATGTTGTTTTGTCGCAATTTAACGGGCAGTCCCCTGTTCATTTTTTTACTGCATAATAGCGTTGTGGTCGAGTCTGCATGCCTCTCATCTGATTCTTGCATGATTGCTAAATTAATGCTTTTACGAATTTTATTTACGAGTCTTTTTTATTATGGAATTTCGTTTTTTTCATCTTTTTTTACATTAACATTTTCAAAAATTTAACAACTTATCGATTTAATATCATCAGTTTGCTAATTGACCTTCGAATACATTTCAGATATCATTGTCAGCCTTCGATAAAAAAATTGCTATTGGAATTCAAAAATTTCTAATATTTATATAGCGATAAAGTACTTTGTGACATACGACCAAAAAATAATCGTGCCTTATTTCCACAAAATGTTAAACGTCAATAATAACTTTAATGTGCACCACCACAGTCCCGAATGAACCAGGTAAAAATTATGCGTTCTCTGATTTTAGGACGCGACAGTGACAGCAACAGCAACGAGGATAGCTAGGGCGCAAAGTCCCGAGAAAGAAGGTCATGGCTCGGATCAGCGGATACAACTTGCACATGCTCCTGATGACAGTGGCGGTCACGAGACCGGTGGCGCCGCATCAGAATCAACTACAGTCGACTCGCCGAGGAATCTGAAGCAGCAGACGTCACATGAGAACGAGGAAGCTAGCGAGGAGTCGGAAAAGCTCGCCTCGATCGTCGAGTCCGACCCGAAACGCGGCGCCGCCCGGAAGCAGCACTGGAAGTCTCAAAGCGTCGGCGAGAGCGGCTCCAGTAGTAGCGTACAGTCGAGCGCGACGCAGGAGAATGACTTTCAGGAGCACACGACGTTCTCGGCGAATCGCGAGCTCTGGCAGAGACGCGCCACCTCCCAGACTCAGCTAAATCCGCCGAACACGCCCAGTGGAAAGCTTTTCCGTGCTTCGCAAGAGTTCCGCGAGATGCGCCAGAAACACACGCCCGACCTTGTAATGGACCTTCCTCTGTCGGCGCAGGATCCTAGCAAAAAGTCCGCCTCGACGAGTAGCTTAAGCAGCAGCTCGGACGAGGAGAGTCCCGGTGGCCTGCGACCGAGGAATGACGGAAACCTCGCTGCTGTTGGCCCTGAGTCGCCCGATATGAGTACAGCGGCCGAACGATTCGCCAAGCAGAATCAGTGCACTCTGAAAAAGAACACGAAATCTTCGATGGATAACGGCAAGCCGAAACAAGAGCACGAATCAGAGGGAGACAACGACCCGGGTGAAATAGTACGTTCGGCTAGTTCCAATCAGATTTCCGATACGCTACCGCTTAAGTCGCCAGTGCCGTCGAGGTCGACGCCGAAAATCGCCGCCAAGTTCGCGGACATGCATCTAACGGGCGGCAGCCAGATGCAGGTGTCGTCGTTTAAGCCGCAGGTCAAGGTCAAGCCGACGATTCTACGAAAACCCGTTCTACCGTATCCGCATCCGCACATGAGCCCCGAGCTGGCGAGGAAGATCGAGAAGCAGGCTCACAGTACGGAGCAAGCAAACTAAGTGCTTCAACAAAGAGTACATAATATCTTTTTCATACACAACGCTCATCATCTTATCGATTTTTCGCGGCATTATTTATTCATCCTTTTTCGTACGACAAATACTAGGTGTTCTATTGTAGCAAACACAGATTGAAAAAAAGAACAGACATACACATTGACATCCTGTTGACCAACCACTCCGCCCAATGCAAGTCTACCGTTAAATGTATTCAGAGAGAAAGAAATTTATCAGAGATGGTGAGGTCAAACATTTAACAGACGAAGTATTTAAGCTTTTTCAGGAGCCTTAGATGTTAGATGGACCAGCATCAACTCTGAATTTAATTTTCTATAAATATTTTTTCTTCTTACATTATTTTTTTACCAAATGACCCAAGAAACAATGTTTCTAGTCGGGAAACAAGAAATGTAAAGAAGCATGGCTACGATAAATAAATAAGAAATAATAGAAAAAAAGCGAAAAAACAAAAAAACAAGCATCGAAGAAGTGTTTGATATAGTCCTTAGCCCAAAGGAATTTGCAAAATGGATGTAATTTATTTTTTAGCGCGTGTGCTTGGAAAAAATAATACTGAAAATTTTCTCTAGTTTTTGAAATGTAACATTGCTGAGGATTTTTATGCTAGAGACACATTTGACGTTCCTTTAGCGACAGAGCGAATGCGTGACTTTTTAATATTGTTTCGAAGTAATGGTGGTTTTGAGTGTTGAGATAGCGCTGGTATACAGGGGAGGATTTACAAGTTGCAGTATAAATATGAGGTACTAATACGTCATATTGTTGATAAGCCTGCTAAAAACGTTGTGTGAATTCAATTAATTTGGATCTGATTAACGATTACGCGTATTATATTTAATTTACGAGTCCATATTCGAATTTTTACTCACTGTTTTAACTGGAAAATCCAGCAAGCGATGTTCGATACGTAAACTATATTACTTATATATACATATATATATATATATTCAAAAAAAGAACAAATGTACAATAACGCGAATAACTTCCGAATGTTGACTGTAACCCGTAAACATCGTACTAGTTAACTGTGGTATTGAATTTGACAAAGAGCATTGTAGCTACTTGAGTATACTCATGCCTTTCTTTATTATCGCGATAACGATGACAATTTCTGTATGGAGATAGTAAATATATCGTGATGTAATACATACAGGCGCGTATGCGTAAAAATAAAAGCGCGTATATTCTTTAAAAAAAAATATTCTTTAGTCAAGATCAATAACAGTATGTATGAATATATTGCGGTTCAGGGTGACTAGATACTAATAATAATGCGATAGCTTTATTATTATGATAATACTCTTAGGTTTATATTTAGGATTCATTACTTATAAACGGTACGAATAAATATGCAGGCAAGATGAAGTATTTCCCTACTGCAATACAAAATGCCAAAGTTGAGAAGAGCTGACTCCTTGTAACATATTTTTTATCCACAATTTTAATTCAGTTTTTAAATATTTGTTAAGTAAAACCACGTACCAATAAATTATATCTGTATAGTAATTTTCTACCTACGAATTATAGTCTAAGATTACTTTTAAAATTAATTACTAGTTGTAAATTTAAAATAGTTGTACTTTCTTAAACGATTGATTAGTGAATTTTTATGAAAATAACAATGACAAAAAATATTTCAAATCCTTCAGCTCGTTGAAAATGGTTTCAATGACATTATCAATGATAATACATACAGGCTGTATAACTACAATTATTATTATAAAATAAAAATCAGATGTAATGTGCAGCATTTGTTTATCTCTCATCATTTTTCACCTTACCTTTTTGAAATCCCGAAAAATTCACTTCAGAGTTTGCTTCAAAATGAAATTACATTTTTAATTATTTATGCAATTATACCTCAGTAACTTTTACGAAAGCTTTGGATTGTCTTCAATCCTTATAAACTGCAACAAGTTCTAGATTTTTTAAAGTAATTGGCACGAATTATCATCGTTATGAAATTACGGTTTTTCCATTTTGCAATGACAACAAAGCTGTTTAATATATGTAAATCATTAATTCGTTACCGAAATTGGTAAGTACATCGATAACGATCAATTTTTCAATAATAACCCAAGAATAAAATTCAAGAAAAAAGTTTTAGTATATATCGATGAAGTAAGTATAAATAAACAGTTTTTATATAATTATATTAAGAAATTGCTTCTAAAGAGATGTAAGATACCTTAGATAGATTTATATTTTTTAATAAGACTTTAAATTTTCGAATAAAAAATGAAGTCATTCATTTAAAGAAAAATCATTAAAGATAAAATGAAACATTTTTTGCATTAACGATCGTTATAGGTAAGTATACTTCGTAGACATTCCAAAATGTTTCAAAACACAGCGAAACAAGTGCAGCTGAGCGCTACAATATATATATATATATATAGCACATAATATATTGGTCGGAAGTCGGAAGCTCCGTCTCGTTCGATCGCATATATGGCATGGGCAAGCACTGAAGTAGCGCTGAAGGCTACAAAGCCATCTCGCGGTAATCACAGAAGATAAGGAGAATGTTGCGCGTAGTACAAAATCATGGACTATTTTTGTTAAAATTATTATGTCAATCACAATTCGTTTAGCAAATGATGTACAAAATATAATAGACCAATTCCATGGGTATAAATGATCAAACGTTCTTTACAAATTTGCCATCATGAATGTTGTCGTCAATAAACATTCGCAATCTTTAACGATAACGAAACCTCCAGGTTTAGTGCACTAACCTACAATGTTTAAGTTAATTCATTTAAAAAAATTATTTTATTTTTGAGTGAGTATACGCTCATATCTTATTATAGCTGCAACATAAGGGGTTCTACATGTTTTTGTTTCCACAGGTATTTTACATAAAACATCATGGATTTATCTGAATTAGTGACAAACGTCTTTGGGCCTTACTTTTTTGATGAAACAAGTACTTTAAAAAATGAATCTTCTAATAAAGATACTACAGAGTAAGTTTATATCGCATTTCAAATGTTGATGTTAGATTAAATATAATGAAAATATTTTATAAGCTTTCTAATAAAAATTTTTATTTTAGGATGCAACAAATGATCAGTTTGGTTGAGAAAAGGGTTGGTAATATATTAACAGAGGAAAATATTGTAAATAATTCAGATGATAATAAAGAAGGAAGATTGGGGCCTAAAAATGTCAGATTAGATACTTCTTCGCATTATGGTCTATTTATTGTATCTCCTGACAGGCTCAGTGTCAATTCACAAGGTAATTTTAGTACAATGAGAGCCAATACTGGTGTTTATCGGGGTAAATGGATGTATGAAGTTCAATTGGGTTCAAAAGGAGTTATGCAGTTAGGTTGGAGTACAGCACAATGTAAATTTAATCAAGAATCTGGAGTTGGTATGATAACTTTTCTCTTATACTTGAAAGCATATTTATGAATTATAAGGAATCCAATACATTTTTGTTAACATGACAGGTGATATAGTAAATTCATATGCCTATGATGGAAATCGTGTAAGAAAATGGAATGTATCAACGCATAAATATGGAGAAGCATGGCTGTCTGGTGATATTATTGGTTCTACAATAGATATGGATCAAGGGATAATAAATTTCTATCGAAATGGAAAAAATTTGGGAGAAGCTTTTCAAAATATATCAATGGGTCCAGGTATTGTTTATTTTCCAACAGTCAGTTTAGCATTTACTGAAAATTTAACAGCAAATTTTGGAACAACACCAATGAGGTATCCAGTAGAAGGCTACCAACCACTTCAAGAAGCTCCTATTAGTCAACTTCATAAGTCTAAAATTTTATTTGATTGGTTTAAAAAATTCATTTATGAATATAACAATATAGGAAATATAGATAAACGTTATAAAGAAGAACAGATAATTACTATCAGAGCTTTTATGGCATGTTTGGCAAGATCTATTTTAAAACAAATTGGCCCACTTGTTGGAGTACCTTATATTACACAAGATATTTTTGTTCCATTTATTAAGAAACTTGTTGAAATAGATTGTTCAATGTTATATACTTGTTTGGACTTGATGTGGACATTTTTGGAAAAACATGAAATGAAAATTTGTCTAGAAACTACAGTGTCATATTTATCATCAGTGTTTCGTCAAGTGTCTGTTGCCCGTGATTATCCTGACCAACGTAGGATTCTAATATTATTAAATAGTTTGTGTCATCATGCAAGGACTAGGCAATATTTATTGCAATTTATATTATTTGATAAAGTAAAGTTTGCTAATTTTGTGCACGTGAAAACACTAGATGAAGTCTGTTTAAATAGTGTTGTAAACAAAATTTGGTGGGAAACTAATCCAATAGATATGTCTGTAGAAAATTCTAAAATGAATTACATGAATGCCTGCGAGGAAATCAAATTTTTTACATCAGGTACATAAGAATTAAGAAAATTTTTTTTTCTTGTACTTTAATACTAAAGTTAATTATTTTAAAATAGAGGTAGAAGCATTACAAGTGGAACTCCTGACAACACTTTTGAATAACACTGATGGTAGCGCAACTACACCCACATCAAGAACGATATTTTTGAGGAAATTTCGACGTTTTGTACAAGAAAATTTAATATCGAATCGTGTAAGTAATTCTACAAAAGTTATAGTTAGTATAAAATTATCCTAATTTGAAGAATTTAGCCTGAACTTTTACAGCCAATGCCAATACATCAGACACCATTGCCCATTACATTGTGTTGCTTCCATCGTCTACTTGTGGCTTTCCGAGTCTTATGGGATGCAGAAATTGGAACAAGTCCAATTTACATTCCTTGCAGGTACTTGTAATGCATTTTTTAGAAATATAAATTCCATACTCATAACAAATTTTCATTTTAGATCCTTTTGCGACTCATCTATAAATTATTCGGGTATTGATCGATTAGGAGGAGTTATGTCTCATCTAAATAAAACATTTCGAAATGAATTACAGCAATTGTTAGGAACAGATCATGAAACTGCACCTGAAGCTGAAGATTCACGACTGACAACCAATTTATTTGGAGGGACTGCGAGAGTAGCTGAATCACCAGTGATATCAGTTTTTGCTAGAATGATAAATATGAATTCAGTTAATGTTGGAGGATCAACCATTTTAGAAAGAATAGGCTATTTCCCTTACAGTAGAGAAGACAGAACTCCAATGCAATTCGGCTCATTAGATTCTGCAGTATCCCTTATTGAATTACTGGATGGCATTATTTTGTTCTATCATGTGGCAGCAAAAAAGCAAATTGCTAAAGTGGCAAATATAAGAGATGTTATGTCAGATTATATAGTTGCTATGACTGATGTAAAGGCTCGTTTGGAATTAGTACAAAGTTTAAAAGACGAGAATTCTCAGGGTATTCAAATGCAATTGAGTAAAACTCTTGAAATTTTCCATAAGAAATTGACTGAACAAGCACGGCACATGGCTTGGGTTCGAGCAGTTGTATATTCAGAAGAAAAACAGGAACGTCTAGCCTGGCTTTTGAAAATTGTAATGTTGACTTTGAAAAATGCTAGTGAAAATGGAAATTTATTCAGTTTCGTTCCCGAATTTTATCTTGAGGTTTTAGCTGACTTGATAACTGGTTTAAAAAATCATATTCACCCAACAGTTCCTATTCAAAACATTGCCAGTTTCAAAGAAATGTTGCAGGATGTAGCCCAGTTTTTATGTGATCATTTTCTTGATGCACGAATTGTGAATGCCAATTCAAAAGATACTTTAATATTAACACTAGCAGGATTTGCTTCTAGTTCTATGACACTTGATACATTAGAAAATGTCTCAAAAGAATCAAGAATTAAAATGGTTTCAAACTTATTGAGATCATATGAAAATAGAGCATGGGCACAATCAAATTGGATTTTAGTGAGATTTTGGCAAGGCGACGGTTTTGCTTTTAGATATGATAAAAGCCCGCACTTGGCTAAAAAAGTTGGACCAAAAATATTAAATCAAGAGTCAATAGCTCAACCCATAAGTAAGTTTATTTTAAATTACATTTATTGTAAATGTAGATTTGATAGATTATTTATTTCTTTTTTGTAGAGCCATGCCCATCATTGGTGTTTCAAGCTCATGTTAAAGAAGTTTTGATAAGCAATAATCAAACTACAACTTCATTTTTAAATTCTTTATTGAATCAGTTGAATTGGGCATTCTCAGAGTTTATTGGTATGATACAAGAAATTCATAATGTTTCATCAAGACCAGAGAGAGTGTTTATAGAATCAAGACAACTTAAAATATGTGCTACTTGTTTTGAATTAGCTGTATCACTCTTGAGAGTTTTAGAAATGATTGCTTCTATAGTTCCTAATGTATTTTGTGATTCTACTCTTCCATCAAGTGAGAATCTTCTTGCTAGATTATGCCAGGTTCATTAAACTCATTATTTTTTATAAATTTATTGTATGTATATTATGAATAATAACATGTTCTCTTTTATTGCAGTTACTTTGTCAAATATTAAATCGGACAAGTATGCAGACGAGCTCTTTTCAACATGTTGTATTGTTAGATATACCTGATCTTCAAACAGTTGATCATTTCCCCATCCTGACAGCAGTTATTGGGATTCTTGTAGCTTTATTAAAAGAAGACATGTTGTTACCTGGTAAGTTATTACAAAGTGTAAATTGTTATATTAGAAAATTTTTAATCTATGTTTAAAAATAAATTGTTTTTTCATTTATCAATTTATCTTATTTATTTAGAATCAGATGAAATTCCAAAAGTAACGAAAGCAATAATTACTGAGCCAAGTTTTCAAATGACTTCCTTACATTTTGTTTTGGGAGATGTGAAAAATACCAAAATTAAAAATGTGAAACCATTCTCGTTACTAAATTGTAAGTATAAGTTGATGTAAACTTCGTAAACTTCATTTATGCAAGTGCAGTTACAATATAAATTTTATAACTTTTTCTTTGTTTCTTTTTTTTTTTTAGACGAGGAACACGTAACAAAAGTAGAAATAGAATTAGTTAGGAATGTGATACAGCATCTAGATTATTACCGTACGAAATTGCCATTAGCTGAGGCACCGTGTAGCGACGATGATCTCTGTACGATTTGTTATGCTTATCCGGTTTCGGCGATATTTAAGCCGTGTAATCACATGTCTTGCCATGCCTGCATTGATCGGCATCTTTTAAATAGTAGGAATTGCTTTTTCTGTAAAGCAACAATCAGTCAAGTTGTAACAGTTGAAGGGAAAATTTTACATGAATTTTCAAGTGACTCCTCTATCCAAGACTCAATGGAATCTGAAGATTCGATACAGCCTTAAATTATTGAAAATATTAAATATTATTAGTTACTATGACGTTAACGTTGCTTGTGTGAAATTTTAATAGGGTGACTGTAAAATAATAAAATATTAGTAAAATTTACAATCTCATTTATTTATTTATCTAATTTCATATAAAAGTAATGTTATAATTTCAATGGCATTATACAAAAATAAGAACATGTATTTACATCAGTCTCAAGTTATCAGATTGCTTTATATGTAAAACGAATTCTTATGTAAAGTCTAGTTATAAAAAATTCTTAATCTATTGACTTATTTTATTTACATAAACTAGCACCTAGCTGTGGCTTGAAGCCAGTAACAACACGGTTTAATGGCATTCTTTCAAGATCTTGAAGAGCTTCAACAAATACAACACCGCAAACAAAAGCTCCTAGAGCTGTTATAAAAATAGCGAAAAGTACTAAAAAACGATCTTTGTTCAAAAATAACGAGGGATCTTTCTGCAGTGTGCTTTGAAGTAAACAAATTCCTGGAAATAGAAATATAAATGCAGCAGATAGTGAACCCATCATGTTAATTATGGGTGAAATGTCAGGAACCAAAATAGCAATAACTAAACACAAAATAAACCAAATGATAGTAATTACAAATCTTATTAAAAAGTGGCAATCAACATTTCTACCAATAAGACTTAAGATTGCATCTCTTCCACAATATAAAACTATTGGATATGTTGTGAAATTTTTTATAGCTATAGCAATAATTGCTATAGTCAATGTTGTACTTTTATCTGTGTATCCTTGTAAAATATCACTTGGAACATTGCCTATACCAAATGTTGCATATCCAAATACGCCAACAGTCGAATAAGCAAAAAAACAAATAATCATGCTAATCACAGCACATAAAGTAAATTTTCCAATCTGACGATTTTTCATGCATGTGTACATTGGTATAGCAGTCATATGACTCTGTAAAAAAATCAAATTATTCGTAATAGTTTAAACATAAGTTATAATATTAATGATTATTTTTAATAAATTATTACCTGATAAGCAAAGCAAATAATAGGTACAATTTTTAAAACTTGAGTTGGATCTTCTGGCCATATATGCATCGGTTTTGAAGGCAATTTATGATGATCAAAACTTTCATAAATTATTAACCATACAACATATAAAATGGTTATGCAACCAATAGAGCTAGCATAATTTAGTGCATCAAGTCTTTTGAAAAATGATAATGGCAAAATAAAAAGTATACTTGTTACAGCTGTTATAAATGGCCTTGACAGATACCTAAAAATAATTCATTTATTAATAGTACTTGATAAAATCTAGAAATTATTTTACATTATTATTCAATTGTGTTTACCATGTGTGGCAATAGTCTAGCCCAAAATATGTAGCAAAAACCCGATCAAACTGATCTCCAATAACGATTAAAAATGTAACACAACAGCCAAAACTATATATAGCAACACAAATCCCACAAAAAAATAAAGAGTTGGGTCCACATAATCCTGCAAACGTACTTTGCATAGTCGTAGTATTTGTAACATCACTACAATTTGCTAAAATAACCAATGTACAAGTGATAAATACTAAAAAAAATAGTTGAGCGATTATAGCTGTTGCAACACCACCAGATTTATCAAATGCTTCTGGGAAATTCAGCAATCCTGCACCTAGTGTTGCATTGATCATTAGAAATATTGTACCCAATGTTCCAGTTCCTTAAACAAAATTAATGAAGTATTGAAAGTTATGGATAAGAGTACATAAAGTGATTTTTAATCATACCGATCCGTCGACTAGATGAGTCTCTTGAAGAAATGGCTGTTGTTGACAGAACAATGTCATTTTGAATAATATTTTCATCTTCCTCATCAACATAACTCATTTTGAGCATAAAGCTAACGTTGTTGAGTATTAGTATGTAATCCTTTTGAGTAGTTCAAAGGTGCAGTGTGCAGAGCACTGATCTGACAAAAACAAATGAGTAAGAAATAAGCCAGACTGAGGAAAACAATGATTAATTCATTACGTATAAAAGATAAATAAAAGCAGATAATTAGTTAACAAATGAAATAGAGCAATGAAACACTTACAGTCAAAGATGATTGATTAAGGTATTACTTGGTAGTTTAATACCATCTCCGTATATATAAACACTGAGAACAAAGAAAATTAATTGAACGCCTTTTTCGAATGATCAGTGCCAAGTGTTGTGTTGTGTCTTGTGTATATACCTACTTGGGAATTGAGAAATGACAAGTGAATCTAGTCACACTGCTGCAAACATAAGGAACATAAATTTTTCATCTACTAATTATTAAATATTTTATTTTTGCATAATTATTACTTTCTTTTTATAACAATTTTAAATTAAAAAAGTTTTAGTCGGCTAGATGTTTTTAAGAATATTTTTATTTTATACATTTATATTTTTGGAGTATAAAATTGGAAAAATAAATGTTGGCAGCACCAGTTTAAGTATCAAAATATAAAGGTTCGCTTGAAACGTCCGTTATGATATGAATAACACCTTTAGTTCAACCTAACCTGAGTTTTACAGAGGTAAGCGAAATCTAAAGAGAGGTAGATTCCGGAGTGTACTTCTTTTCTATTTTTATTTTTGAAAATGGAATATACAGAAGAAAATGAGAGATTAAAAGATAAATCGCGATGTGCTGATGTTCGTGCCCAGTTAAAAATGTGTTTGCTCAAGACCGATTGTTGCAAGATTGTAAGTAATCTGTCTAAGTTCTACTTGATAAGGAAATTTTTAAATTGTTTCTTATCTCTGAAATAAAATTGTAATGAAATTAGTAAACTCAAGAACAATTAGCATCCACGAATATTTGTATATTCTATAGCTTTTAACAAGAGTGACATTTTCATTAAACTTTTAAAAATTTGAATTTTTATAATTTGACTCGAGTTTTCATCCAAATATTATTGTGATACCTATGAGTTGATTTTCTTTTCAGTATAAAATGACACCACGTGAATGTCTGAACCAACACCACGAATCTGTACCAGAAGAATGTTACATGTTAAAATATCGTTTTTTTGAATGTAAACGATCATTGGTAAATATATTTAATAATGTTTTAAAAAATTTACTAGTATGTACTAGTATTGATTACTTATAAAAAGAATTTATTTAGATTGATGCTAGAAGAAGATTTCGTGGTACAAAAACGTAAAAAAGATTATACCTGGAATTATTCAAGAGTCCACAGATGATATTTTTCGTATGATGCAACATTGAAAATAAATCTTGAAGACTGAAGAATGAAATGGGAGAGGAGGCCATGTACAGTAAAGCAGTGTTAATAAATAGAGTCACGGTGAGAATGGTGATAGAAGTAATTTATTCTTATTCATTTATATTGTACATACTCAATAAATAGTAGTTTTACAATAATTTCATTGCCTATTAAAAAGCATGCTCCAACTTTCTTGGAAGTCATACAACTGTGCTGCAAAACTTGTTACAAGTAAATTAGTTTTTTATATCTGAATTTATACTAAAAGTGAATACAGCTTGGCTCTTAATTAAAAATTAAAGTTAGTGTGCAATGTAATTTTTAAAAATGTTGTTGCCACTTTTATACATTGTTTTTTTTTAGACAGTATGCAATCACAGTTGACGTTAAATTTACATTTTTTTTTTTTTTTTTTTTTTTAATTTTCGTTAATCATATGTACGTGCAGCGCAAGCACGACACATGTGAATCACAGTAGTCAATTGCAAAGCTCTTGCTACTTTCAAGAGCTAGTGTTCCTCAGAGTTGTCAAATGGATGGAAGTATGAACGATCGATATCGATTTAGTAAATTGATGATGCAAAAAATATCAGCGATTAAAATTTCCTATATATATAATATATACGAGATCAAAAATGAAAATTGCGCCTGCGCAATTACAGTTTATCTCTTTTCCTTTTGAACCTCTATTGTCCGTACAGGCAATCAGCGTATCTACTACTTACTTAGACTTTTGTACTACAAGGCCAAGTCGCTCTAGTATTTCCTTTGAAATCTAATTTTTTTCATTTTTATTATTCCTTACTATCCGCTGGACTTTAACGGAGCAACAAGTTCCGTCACCCCACTCGAGAAAAGTGTCGCACACGTAAATCGTAAATGTATATACGTAATATATACCTATATATCATTATTTACAAGCCATTAATCTTCTTAAGTAAAAGGCCTGCGACGGTGGCGGTCGTGTTCCCGGAGTAAAGTTACTTTGATTAGCCATTTTAATTAGCGATAAAATCTGACCGTATTATATAGAGAGCCTAATTTAATTGGTCTATTATAGGTACGATGTAAACTTTAAATCTTTTTGCTTCTCCTCGTCTCGATATATATATATATATATATATATTTTTTTTTT